>JAUIMM010000839.1:0-62500 GCA_031769625.1 Taudactylus pleione
GTCCGGCCATCCACTAGTACTGCTATATAATTCCTCTGCCCTCCTGTGCCTTAGCTCAGGCTGCTATATCATTCCTCTGCCATTCTGTGCCTCAACTCAGTCTGCTATATGCTGGCCATACACTAGTACTGCTATATCATTCCTCTGCCCTCCTGTGCCTCAGCTCAGTCTGCTATATGCTGGCCATACACTAGTACTACTATATCATTCCTCTGCCCTCCTGTGCTTCAGCTCAGTCTGCTATATGCTGGCCATACACTAGTACTGCTATATCATTCCTCTGCCCCCCTGTGCCTCAGCTCAGTCTGCTATATGCTGGCCATACACTAGTACTGCCTATATCATTCCTCTGCCCCCCTGTGCCTCAGCTCAGGCTGCTATATCATTCCTCTGCCCTCCTGTGCCTCAGCTCAGGCTGCTATATTCCGGCCATACACTAGTACTGCTATATCATTCCTCTGCCCTCCTGTGCCTCAGCTCAGTCTGCTATATCATTCCTCTACCCTCCTGTGCCTCAGCTCAGTCTGCTATATGCCGGCCATACACTAGTACTGCTATATCATTCCTCTGCCCTCCTGTGCCTCAGCTCAGTCTGCTATATTCCGGCCATACACTAGTACTGCTATATCATTCCTCTGCCCTCCTGTGCCTCAGCTCAGTCTGCTATATCATTCCTCTACCCTCCTGTGCCTCAGCTCAGTCTGCTATATGCCGGCCATACACTAGTACTGCTATATCATTCCTCTGCCCACCCCTGTGCCTCAGCTCAGTCTGCTATATTCCGGCCATACACTAGTACTGCTATATCATTCCTCTGCCCTCCTGTGCCTCAGCTCTGTCTGCTATATGCCTGCCATACACTAGTACTGCTATATCATTCCTCTGCCCTCCTGTGCCTCAGCTCAGTCTGCTATATGCCGGCCATACACTAGTACTGCTATATCATTCCTCTGACCCCTGTGCCTCAGCTCAGTCTGCTATATGCTGGCCATACACTAGCAGTACTATATCATTTCTCTGCCCTCCTGTGCCTCAGCTCAGTCTGCTATATGCTCACCATACACTAGCACTGCTATATCATTCCTCTGCCCTCTTGTGCCTCAGCTCAGGCTGCTATATGCCGGCCATACACTAGTACTGCTATATCATTCCTCTGCCCCCCCTGTGCCTTAGCTCAGGCTGCTATATCATTCCTCTGCCCTCCTGTGCCTCAGCTCAGTCTGCTGTATGCCGGCCATCCACTAGTACTGCTATATCATTCCTCTGCCCCCCTGTGCCTCAGCTCAGTCTGCTATATGCTGGCCATCCACTAGTACTGCTATATAATTCCTCTGCCCTCCTGTGCCTTAGCTCAGGCTGCTATATCATTCCTCTGCCATTCTGTGCCTCAACTCAGTCTGCTATATGCTGGCCATACACTAGTACTGCTATATCATTCCTCTGCCCTCCTGTGCCTCAGCTCAGTCTGCTATATGCTGGCCATACACTAGTACTACTATATCATTCCTCTGCCCTCCTGTGCTTCAGCTCAGTCTGCTATATGCTGGCCATACACTAGTACTGCTATATCATTCCTCTGCCCCCCTGTGCCTCAGCTCAGTCTGCTATATGTCGGCCATACACTAGTACTGCTATATCATTCCTCTGCCCTCCTGTGCCTCAGCTCAGTCTGCTATATGTCGGCCATACACTAGTACTACTACATCATTCCTCTGCCCTCCTGTGCCTCAGCTCAGTCTGCTATATGTCGGCCATACACTAGTACTGCTATATCATTCCTCTGCCCTCCTGTGCCTCAGCTCAGTCTGCTATATGCCGGCCATACACTAGTACTGCTATATCATTCTCTGCCCTCCTGTGCCTCAGCTCAGTCTGCTATATGCCGGCCATACACTAGTACTGCTATATCATTCCTCTGCCCTCCTGTGCCTCAGCTCAGTCTGCTATATGCCGGCCATACACTAGTACTGCTATATCATTCCTCTGCCCTCCTGTGCCTCAGCTCAGTCTGCTATATGCCGGCCATACACTAGTACTGCTATATCATTCCTCTGCCCCCCTGTGCCTCAGCTCAGTCTGCTATATCATTCCTCTGCCCTCCTGTGCCTCAGCTCAGTCTGCTATATGCCGGCCATACACTAGTACTGCTATATCATTCCTCTGCCCTCCTGTGCCTCAGCTCAGTCTGCTATATGCCGGCCATACACTAGTACTGCTATATCATTCCTCTGCCCCCCTGTGCCTCAGCTCAGGCTGCTATATCATTCCTCTGCCCTCCTGTGCCTCAGCTCAGGCTGCTATATTCCGGCCATACACTAGTACTGCTATATCATTCCTCTGCCCTCCTGTGCCTCAGCTCAGTCTGCTATATGCCGGCCATACACTAGTACTGCTATATCATTCCTCTGCCCTCCTGTGCCTCAGCTCAGGCTGCTATATCATTCGTCTGCCCTCCTGTGCCTCAGCTCTGTCTGCTATATGCTGGCCATACACTAGTACTGCTATATCATTCCTCTGCCCTCCTGTACCTCAGCTCAGTCTGCTATATGTCGGCCATACACTAGTACTGCTATATCATTCCTCTACCCTCCTGTGCCTCAGCTCAGGCTGCTATATGCCGGCCATACACTAGTACTGCTATATCATTCCCTCTGCCCTCCTGTGCCTCAGCTCAGGCTGCTATATGCCGGCCATACACTAGTACTGCTATATCATTCCTCTGCCCTCCTGTGCCTCAGCTCAGGCTGCTATATGCCGGCCATACACTAGTACTGCTATATCATTCCTCCTGTGCTCAGCTCAGTCTGCTATATGCCGGCCATCCACTAGTACTGCTATATCATTCCTCTGCCCTCCTGTGCCTCAGCTCAGTCTGCTTTATGCCGGCCATACACTAGTACTGCTATATCATTCCTCTGCCCTCCTGTGCCTCAGCTCAGGCTGCTATATGCCGGCCATACACTAGTACTGCTATATCATTCCTCTGCCCTCCTGTGCCTCAGCTCAGTCTGCTATATGCCGGCCATACAGTAGTACTGCTATATTATTCCTCTGCCCCCCTGTGCCTTAGCTCAGGCTGCTATATCATTCCTCTGCCCTCCTGTGCCTCAGCTCAGTCTGCTGTATGCCGGCCATCCACTAGTACTGCTATATCATTCCCTCTGCCCTCCTGTGCCTCAGCTCAGGCTGCTATATGCCGGCCATACACTAGTACTGCTATATCATTCCTCTGCCCTCCTGTGCCTCAGCTCAGTCTGCTATATGTCGGCCATACACTAGTACTGCTATATCATTCCTCTACCCTCCTGTGCCTCAGCTCAGGCTGCTATATGCCGGCCATTACACTAGTACTGCTATATCATTCCTCCTGTGCTCAGCTCAGTCTGCTATATGCCGGCCATCCACTAGTACTGCTATATCATTCCTCTGCCCTCCTGTGCCTCAGCTCAGTCTGCTTTATGCCGGCCATACACTAGTACTGCTATATCATTCCTCTGCCCTCCTGTGCCTCAGCTCAGTCTGCTATATGCCGGCCATACAGTAGTACTGCTATATTATTCCTCTGCCCCCTGTGCCTTAGCTCAGGCTGCTATATCATTCCTCTGCCCTCCTGTGCCTCAGCTCAGTCTGCTATATGCCGGCCATACACTAGTACTGCTATATCATTCCTCTGCCCTCCTGTGCCTCAGCTCAGGCTGCTATATGCCGGCCATACACTAGTACTACTATATCATTCCTCTGCCCTCCTGTGCCTCAGCTCAGTCTGCTATATGCCGGCCATACACTAGTACTGCTATATCATTCCTCTGCCCTCCTGTGCCTCAGCTCAGGCTGCTATATTCCGGCCATACACTAGTACTGCTATATCATTCCTCTGCCCTCCTGTGCCTCAGCTCAGTCTGCTATATCATTCCTCTGCCCTCCTGTGCCTCAGCTCAGTCTGCTATATGCCGGCCATACACTAGTACTGCTATATCATTCCTCTGCCCCCCTGTGCCTCAGCTCAGTCTGCTATATTCCGGCCATACACTAGTACTGCTATATCATTCCTCTGCCCTCCTGTGCCTCAGCTCTGTCTGCTATATGCCTGCCATACACTAGTACTGCTATATCATTCCTCTGCCCTCCTGTGCCTCAGCTCAGTCTGCTATATGCCGGCCATACACTAGTACTGCTATATCATTCCTCTGACCCCTGTGCCTCAGCTCAGTCTGCTATATGCTGGCCATACACTAGTACTGCTATATCATTCCTCTGCCCTCTTGTGCCTCAGCTCAGGCTGCTATATGCCGGCCATCCACTAGTACTGCTATATAATTCCTCTGCCCTCCTGTGCCTTAGCTCAGGCTGCTATATCATTCCTCTGCCATTCTGTGCCTCAACTCAGTCTGCTATATGCTGGCCATACACTAGTACTGCTATATCATTCCTCTGCCCTCCTGTGCCTCAGCTCAGTCTGCTATATGCTGGCCATACACTAGTACTACTATATCATTCCTCTGCCCTCCTGTGCTTCAGCTCAGTCTGCTATATGCTGGCCATACACTAGTACTGCTATATCATTCCTCTGCCCCCCTGTGCCTCAGCTCAGTCTGCTATATGCCGGCCATACACTAGTACTGCTATATTATTCCTCTGCCCTCCTGTGCCTCAGCTCAGTCTGCTATATGCCGGCCATACACTAGTACTGCTATATCATTCCTCTGCCCCCCTGTGCCTCAGCTCAGTCTGCTATATTCCGGCCATACACTAGTACTGCTATATCATTCCTCTGCCCTCCTGTGCCTCAGCTCTGTCTGCTATATGCCTGCCATACACTAGTACTGCTATATCATTCCTCTGCCCTCCTGTGCCTCAGCTCAGTCTGCTATATGCCGGCCATACACTAGTACTGCTATATCATTCCTCTGACCCCTGTGCCTCAGCTCAGTCTGCTATATGCTGGCCATACACTAGCAGTACTATATCATTTCTCTGCCCTCCTGTGCCTCAGCTCAGTCTGCTATATGCTCACCATACACTAGCACTGCTATATCATTCCTCTGCCCTCTTGTGCCTCAGCTCAGGCTGCTATATGCCGGCCATCCACTAGTACTGCTATATAATTCCTCTGCCCTCCTGTGCCTTAGCTCAGGCTGCTATATCATTCCTCTGCCATTCTGTGCCTCAACTCAGTCTGCTATATGCTGGCCATACACTAGTACTGCTATATCATTCCTCTGCCCTCCTGTGCCTCAGCTCAGTCTGCTATATGCTGGCCATACACTAGTACTACTATATCATTCCTCTGCCCTCCTGTGCTTCAGCTCAGTCTGCTATATGCTGGCCATACACTAGTACTGCTATATCATTCCTCTGCCCCCCTGTGCCTCAGCTCAGTCTGCTATATGCTGGCCATACACTAGTACTGCTATATCATTCCTCTGCCCCCCTGTGCCTCAGCTCAGGCTGCTATATCATTCCTCTGCCCTCCTGTGCCTCAGCTCAGGCTGCTATATTCCGGCCATACACTAGTACTGCTATATCATTCCTCTGCCTCCTGTGCCTCAGCTCAGTCTGCTATATCATTCCTCTACCCTCCTGTGCCTCAGCTCAGTCTGCTATATGCCGGCCATACACTAGTACTGCTATATCATTCCTCTGCCCTCCTGTGCCTCAGCTCAGTCTGCTATATTCCGGCCATACACTAGTACTGCTATATCATTCCTCTGCCCTCCTGTGCCTCAGCTCAGTCTGCTATATCATTCCTCTACCCTCCTGTGCCTCAGCTCAGTCTGCTATATGCCGGCCATACACTAGTACTGCTATATCATTCCTCTGCCCCCCTGTGCCTCAGCTCAGTCTGCTATATTCCGGCCATACACTAGTACTGCTATATCATTCCTCTGCCCTCCTGTGCCTCAGCTCTGTCTGCTATATGCCTGCCATACACTAGTACTGCTATATCATTCCTCTGCCCTCCTGTGCCTCAGCTCAGTCTGCTATATGCCGGCCATACACTAGTACTGCTATATCATTCCTCTGACCCCTGTGCCTCAGCTCAGTCTGCTATATGCTGGCCATACACTAGCAGTACTATATCATTTCTCTGCCCTCCTGTGCCTCAGCTCAGTCTGCTATATGCTCACCATACACTAGCACTGCTATATCATTCCTCTGCCCTCTTGTGCCTCAGCTCAGGCTGCTATATGCCGGCCATACACTAGTACTGCTATATCATTCCTCTGCCCCCCTGTGCCTTAGCTCAGGCTGCTATATCATTCCTCTGCCCTCCTGTGCCTCAGCTCAGTCTGCTGTATGCCGGCCATCCACTAGTACTGCTATATCATTCCTCTGCCCCCCTGTGCCTCAGCTCAGTCTGCTATATGCTGGCCATCCACTAGTACTGCTATATAATTCCTCTGCCCTCCTGTGCCTTAGCTCAGGCTGCTATATCATTCCTCTGCCATTCTGTGCCTCAACTCAGTCTGCTATATGCTGGCCATACACTAGTACTGCTATATCATTCCTCTGCCCTCCTGTGCCTCAGCTCAGTCTGCTATATGCTGGCCATACACTAGTACTACTATATCATTCCTCTGCCCTCCTGTGCTTCAGCTCAGTCTGCTATATGCTGGCCATACACTAGTACTGCTATATCATTCCTCTGCCCCCCTGTGCCTCAGCTCAGTCTGCTATATGTCGGCCATACACTAGTACTGCTATATCATTCCTCTGCCCTCCTGTGCCTCAGCTCAGTCTGCTATATGTCGGCCATACACTAGTACTACTACATCATTCCTCTGCCCTCCTGTGCCTCAGCTCAGTCTGCTATATGTCGGCCATACACTAGTACTGCTATATCATTCCTCTGCCCTCCTGTGCCTCAGCTCAGTCTGCTATATGCCGGCCATACACTAGTACTGCTATATCATTCCTCTGCCCTCCTGTGCCTCAGCTCAGTCTGCTATATGCCGGCCATACACTAGTACTGCTATATCATTCCTCTGCCCTCCTGTGCCTCAGCTCAGTCTGCTATATGCCGGCCATACACTAGTACTGCTATATCATTCCTCTGCCCTCCTGTGCCTCAGCTCAGTCTGCTATATGCCGGCCATACACTAGTACTGCTATATCATTCCTCTGCCCCCCTGTGCCTCAGCTCAGTCTGCTATATCATTCCTCTGCCCTCCTGTGCCTCAGCTCAGTCTGCTATATGCCGGCCATACACTAGTACTGCTATATCATTCCTCTGCCCTCCTGTGCCTCAGCTCAGTCTGCTATATGCCGGCCATACACTAGTACTGCTATATCATTCCTCTGCCCCCCTGTGCCTCAGCTCAGGCTGCTATATCATTCCTCTGCCCTCCTGTGCCTCAGCTCAGGCTGCTATATTCCGGCCATACACTAGTACTGCTATATCATTCCTCTGCCCTCCTGTGCCTCAGCTCAGTCTGCTATATGCCGGCCATACACTAGTACTGCTATATCATTCCTCTGCCCTCCTGTGCCTCAGCTCAGGCTGCTATATCATTCGTCTGCCCTCCTGTGCCTCAGCTCTGTCTGCTATATGCTGGCCATACACTAGTACTGCTATATCATTCCTCTGCCCTCCTGTACCTCAGCTCAGTCTGCTATATGTCGGCCATACACTAGTACTGCTATATCATTCCTCTACCCTCCTGTGCCTCAGCTCAGGCTGCTATATGCCGGCCATACACTAGTACTGCTATATCATTCCTCTGCCCTCCTGTGCCTCAGCTCAGGCTGCTATATGCCGGCCATACACTAGTACTGCTATATCATTCCTCTGCCCTCCTGTGCCTCAGCTCAGGCTGCTATATGCCGGCCATACACTAGTACTGCTATATCATTCCTCCTGTGCTCAGCTCAGTCTGCTATATGCCGGCCATCCACTAGTACTGCTATATCATTCCTCTGCCCTCCTGTGCCTCAGCTCAGTCTGCTTTATGCCGGCCATACACTAGTACTGCTATATCATTCCTCTGCCCTCCTGTGCCTCAGCTCAGGCTGCTATATGCCGGCCATACACTAGTACTGCTATATCATTCCTCTGCCCTCCTGTGCCTCAGCTCAGTCTGCTATATGCCGGCCATACAGTAGTACTGCTATATTATTCCTCTGCCCCCCTGTGCCTTAGCTCAGGCTGCTATATCATTCCTCTGCCCTCCTGTGCCTCAGCTCAGTCTGCTGTATGCCGGCCATCCACTAGTACTGCTATATCATTCCTCTGCCCTCCTGTGCCTCAGCTCAGGCTGCTATATGCCGGCCATACACTAGTACTGCTATATCATTCCTCTGCCCTCCTGTGCCTCAGCTCAGTCTGCTATATGTCGGCCATACACTAGTACTGCTATATCATTCCTCTACCCTCCTGTGCCTCAGCTCAGGCTGCTATATGCCGGCCATACACTAGTACTGCTATATCATTCCTCCTGTGCTCAGCTCAGTCTGCTATATGCCGGCCATCCACTAGTACTGCTATATCATTCCTCTGCCCTCCTGTGCCTCAGCTCAGTCTGCTTTATGCCGGCCATACACTAGTACTGCTATATCATTCCTCTGCCCTCCTGTGCCTCAGCTCAGTCTGCTATATGCCGGCCATACAGTAGTACTGCTATATTATTCCTCTGCCCCCCTGTGCCTTAGCTCAGGCTGCTATATCATTCCTCTGCCCTCCTGTGCCTCAGCTCAGTCTGCTATATGCCGGCCATACACTAGTACTGCTATATCATTCCTCTGCCCTCCTGTGCCTCAGCTCAGGCTGCTATATGCCGGCCATACACTAGTACTACTATATCATTCCTCTGCCCTCCTGTGCCTCAGCTCAGTCTGCTATATGCCGGCCATACACTAGTACTGCTATATCATTCCTCTGCCCTCCTGTGCCTCAGCTCAGGCTGCTATATTCCGGCCATACACTAGTACTGCTATATCATTCCTCTGCCCTCCTGTGCCTCAGCTCAGTCTGCTATATCATTCCTCTGCCCTCCTGTGCCTCAGCTCAGTCTGCTATATGCCGGCCATACACTAGTACTGCTATATCATTCCTCTGCCCCCCTGTGCCTCAGCTCAGTCTGCTATATTCCGGCCATACACTAGTACTGCTATATCATTCCTCTGCCCTCCTGTGCCTCAGCTCTGTCTGCTATATGCCTGCCATACACTAGTACTGCTATATCATTCCTCTGCCCTCCTGTGCCTCAGCTCAGTCTGCTATATGCCGGCCATACACTAGTACTGCTATATCATTCCTCTGACCCCTGTGCCTCAGCTCAGTCTGCTATATGCTGGCCATACACTAGTACTGCTATATCATTCCTCTGCCCTCTTGTGCCTCAGCTCAGGCTGCTATATGCCGGCCATCCACTAGTACTGCTATATAATTCCTCTGCCCTCCTGTGCCTTAGCTCAGGCTGCTATATCATTCCTCTGCCATTCTGTGCCTCAACTCAGTCTGCTATATGCTGGCCATACACTAGTACTGCTATATCATTCCTCTGCCCTCCTGTGCCTCAGCTCAGTCTGCTATATGCTGGCCATACACTAGTACTACTATATCATTCCTCTGCCCTCCTGTGCTTCAGCTCAGTCTGCTATATGCTGGCCATACACTAGTACTGCTATATCATTCCTCTGCCCCCCTGTGCCTCAGCTCAGTCTGCTATATGCCGGCCATACACTAGTACTGCTATATTATTCCTCTGCCCTCCTGTGCCTCAGCTCAGTCTGCTATATGCCGGCCATACACTAGTACTGCTATATCATTCCTCTGCCCCCCTGTGCCTCAGCTCAGTCTGCTATATTCCGGCCATACACTAGTACTGCTATATCATTCCTCTGCCCTCCTGTGCCTCAGCTCTGTCTGCTATATGCCTGCCATACACTAGTACTGCTATATCATTCCTCTGCCCTCCTGTGCCTCAGCTCAGTCTGCTATATGCCGGCCATACACTAGTACTGCTATATCATTCCTCTGACCCCTGTGCCTCAGCTCAGTCTGCTATATGCTGGCCATACACTAGCAGTACTATATCATTTCTCTGCCCTCCTGTGCCTCAGCTCAGTCTGCTATATGCTCACCATACACTAGCACTGCTATATCATTCCTCTGCCCTCTTGTGCCTCAGCTCAGGCTGCTATATGCCGGCCATCCACTAGTACTGCTATATAATTCCTCTGCCCTCCTGTGCCTTAGCTCAGGCTGCTATATCATTCCTCTGCCATTCTGTGCCTCAACTCAGTCTGCTATATGCTGGCCATACACTAGTACTGCTATATCATTCCTCTGCCCTCCTGTGCCTCAGCTCAGTCTGCTATATGCTGGCCATACACTAGTACTACTATATCATTCCTCTGCCCTCCTGTGCTTCAGCTCAGTCTGCTATATGCTGGCCATACACTAGTACTGCTATATCATTCCTCTGCCCCCCTGTGCCTCAGCTCAGTCTGCTATATGCCGGCCATACACTAGTACTGCTATATCATTCCTCTGCCCCCCTGTGCCTCAGCTCAGGCTGCTATATCATTCCTCTGCCCTCCTGTGCCTCAGCTCAGGCTGCTATATTCCGGCCATACACTAGTACTGCTATATCATTCCTCTGCCCTCCTGTGCCTCAGCTCAGTCTGCTATATCATTCCTCTACCCTCCTGTGCCTCAGCTCAGTCTGCTATATGCCGGCCATACACTAGTACTGCTATATCATTCCTCTGCCCTCCTGTGCCTCAGCTCAGTCTGCTATATTCCGGCCATACACTAGTACTGCTATATCATTCCTCTGCCCTCCTGTGCCTCAGCTCAGTCTGCTATATCATTCCTCTACCCTCCTGTGCCTCAGCTCAGTCTGCTATATGCCGGCCATACACTAGTACTGCTATATCATTCCTCTGCCCCCCTGTGCCTCAGCTCAGTCTGCTATATTCCGGCCATACACTAGTACTGCTATATCATTCCTCTGCCCTCCTGTGCCTCAGCTCTGTCTGCTATATGCCTGCCATACACTAGTACTGCTATATCATTCCTCTGCCCTCCTGTGCCTCAGCTCAGTCTGCTATATGCCGGCCATACACTAGTACTGCTATATCATTCCTCTGACCCCTGTGCCTCAGCTCAGTCTGCTATATGCTGGCCATACACTAGCAGTACTATATCATTTCTCTGCCCTCCTGTGCCTCAGCTCAGTCTGCTATATGCTCACCATACACTAGCACTGCTATATCATTCCTCTGCCCTCTTGTGCCTCAGCTCAGGCTGCTATATGCCGGCCATACACTAGTACTGCTATATCATTCCTCTGCCCCCCTGTGCCTTAGCTCAGGCTGCTATATCATTCCTCTGCCCTCCTGTGCCTCAGCTCAGTCTGCTGTATGCCGGCCATCCACTAGTACTGCTATATCATTCCTCTGCCCCCCTGTGCCTCAGCTCAGTCTGCTATATGCTGGCCATCCACTAGTACTGCTATATAATTCCTCTGCCCTCCTGTGCCTTAGCTCAGGCTGCTATATCATTCCTCTGCCATTCTGTGCCTCAACTCAGTCTGCTATATGCTGGCCATACACTAGTACTGCTATATCATTCCTCTGCCCTCCTGTGCCTCAGCTCAGTCTGCTATATGCTGGCCATACACTAGTACTACTATATCATTCCTCTGCCCTCCTGTGCTTCAGCTCAGTCTGCTATATGCTGGCCATACACTAGTACTGCTATATCATTCCTCTGCCCCCCTGTGCCTCAGCTCAGTCTGCTATATGTCGGCCATACACTAGTACTGCTATATCATTCCTCTGCCCTCCTGTGCCTCAGCTCAGTCTGCTATATGTCGGCCATACACTAGTACTACTACATCATTCCTCTGCCCTCCTGTGCCTCAGCTCAGTCTGCTATATGTCGGCCATACACTAGTACTGCTATATCATTCCTCTGCCCTCCTGTGCCTCAGCTCAGTCTGCTATATGCCGGCCATACACTAGTACTGCTATATCATTCCTCTGCCCTCCTGTGCCTCAGCTCAGTCTGCTATATGCCGGCCATACACTAGTACTGCTATATCATTCCTCTGCCCTCCTGTGCCTCAGCTCAGTCTGCTATATGCCGGCCATACACTAGTACTGCTATATCATTCCTCTGCCCTCCTGTGCCTCAGCTCAGTCTGCTATATGCCGGCCATACACTAGTACTGCTATATCATTCCTCTGCCCCCCTGTGCCTCAGCTCAGTCTGCTATATCATTCCTCTGCCCTCCTGTGCCTCAGCTCAGTCTGCTATATGCTGGCCATACACTTGTACTGCTATATCATTCCTCTGCCCTCCTGTGCCTCAGCTCAGTCTGCTATATGCTGGCCATACACTAGCAGTACTATATCATTCCTCTGCCCCCCTGTGCCTCTGCTCAGTCTGCTATATGCTTGCCATCCACAAGTACTGCTATATAATTCCTCTGCCCTCCTGTGCCTTAGCTCAAGCTGCTATATCATTCCTCTGCCCTCCTGTGCCTCAGCTCAGTCTGCTATATGCTCTCCATACACTAGCACTGCTATATCATTCCTCTGCGCCAGCTCAGTCTCCTATATGCCGGCCATCCACTAGTACTGCTATATCATTCCTCTGCCCTCCTGTGTCTCAGCTCAGGCTGCTATATGCCGGCCATACACTAGTACTGCTATATCATTCCTCTGCCCCCCTGTGCCTCAGCTCAGGCTGCTATATGCCGGCCATACACTAGTACTGCTATATCATTCCTCAGCCCTCCTGTGCCTCAGCTCAGTCTGCTATATGCCGGCCATACACTAGTACTGCTATATCATTCCTCTGCCCCCCTGTGCCTTAGCTCAGGCTGCTATATCATTCCTCTGCCCTCTTGTGCCTCAGCTCAGTCTGCTGTATGCCGGCCATCCACTAGTACTGCTATATCATTCCTCTGCCCTCCTGTGCCTCAGCTCAGGCTGCTATATCATTCCTCTGCCCTCCTGTGCCTTAGCTCAGGCTGCTATATGCCGGCCATACACTAGTACTGCTATATCATTCCTCTGCCCTCCTGTGCCTCAGCTCAGTCTGCTATATGCCTGCCATACACTTGTAGTGCTATATCATTCCTCTGCCCCCCTGTGCCTCAGTTCAGTCTGCTATATGCTGGCCATACACTAGCAGTACTATATCATTTCTCTGCCCTCCTGTGCCTCAGCTCAGTCTGCTATATGCTCTCCATACACTAGCACTGCTATATCATTCCTCTGCCCCCCTGTGCCTCAGCTCAGTCTGCTATATGCTGGCCATACACTTGTAGTGCTATATCATTCCTCTGCACTCCTGTGCCTCATCTGTCTGCTATATGTCGGCCATACACTAGTACTGCTATATCATTCCTCTGCCCTCCTGTGCCTCAGCTCAGGCTGCTATATGCCGGCCATACACTAGTACTGCTATATCATTCCTCTGCCCTCCTGTGCCTCAGCTCAGGCTGCTATATGCTGGCCATACACTAGTACTGCTATATCATTCCTCTGCCCCCCTGTGCCTCAGTTCAGTCTGCTATATGCTGGCCATACACTAGCACTACTATATCATTTCTCTGCCCTCCTGTGCCTCAGCTCAGTCTACTATATGCTCTCCATACACTAGCACTGCTATATCATTCCTCTGCCCCCCTGTGCCTCTGCTCAGTCTGCTATATGCTTGCCATCCACAAGTACTGCTATATAATTTCTCTGCCCTCCTGTGCCTTAGCTCAGGCTGCTATATCATTCCTCTGCCATCCTGTGCCTCAACTCAGTCTGCTATATGCTGGCCATACACTAGTACTGCTATATCATTCCTCTGCCCTCCTGTGCCTCAGCTCAGGCTGCTATATGCCGGCCATACACTAGTACTGCTATATCATTCCTCTGCCCTCCTGTGCCTCAGCTCAGGCTGCTATATGCCGGCCATACACTAGTACTGCTATATCATTCCTCTGCCCTCCTGTGCCTCAGCTCAGTCTGCTATATGCTGGCCATACACTAGTACTGCTATATCATTCCTCTGCCCTCCTGTGCCTCAGCTCAGGCTGCTATATGCTGGCCATACACTAGCAGTACTATATTATTTCTCTGCCCTCCTGTGCCTCAGCTCAGTCTGCTATATGCTCTCCATACACTAGCACTGCTATATCATTCCTCTGCCCCCCTGTGCCTCAGCTCAGTCTGCTATATGCTGGCCATGCACTAGTACCGCTATATCATTCCTCTGCCCTCCTGTGCCTCAGCTCAGTCTGCTATATGCCGACCATACACTAGTACTGCTATATCATTCCTCTGCCCCCCTGTGCCTCAGCTCAGTCTGCTATATGCCGGCCATACACTAGTACTGCTATAACATTCCTCTGCCCTCCTGTGCCTCAGCTCAGTCTGCTATATGCTGGCCATACACTAGTACTGCTATATCATTCCTCTGCCCTCCTGTGCCTCAGCTCAGTCTGCTATATGCTGGCCATACACTAGTACTGCTATATCATTCCTCTGCCCTCCTGTGCCTCAGCTCAGGCTGCTATATGCTGGCCATACACTAACAGTACTATATAATTTCTCTGCCCTCCTGTGCCTCAGCTCAGGCTGCTATATGCCGGCCATACACTAGTACTGCTATATCATTCCTCTGCCCTCCTGTGCCTCAGCTCAGTCTGCTATATGCTGGCCATACACTTGTAGTGCTATATCATTCCTCTGCCCTCCTGTGCCTCAGCTCAGTCTGCTATATGCTGGCCATACACTAGTACTGCTATATCATTCCTCTGCCCCCCTGTGCCTCAGTTCAGTCTGCTATATGCTGGCCATACACTAGCAGTACTATATTATTTCTCTGCCCTCCTGTGCCTCAGCTCAGTCTGCTATATGCTCTCCATACACTAGCACTGCTATATCATTCCTCTGCCCCCCTGTGCCTCAGCTCAGTCTGCTATATGCTGGCCATCCACTAGTACTGCTATATAATTCCTCTGCCCTCCTGTGCCTTAGCTCAGGCTGCTATATCATTCCTCTGCCATCCTGTGCCTCAACTCAGTCTGCTATATGCTGGCCATACACTAGTACTGCTATATCATTCCTCTGCCCTCCGGTGCCTCAGCTCAGTCTGCTATATGTCGGCCATACACTAGTACTGCTATATCATTCCTCTGCCCTCCTGTGCCTCAGCTCAGGCTGCTATATGCCGGCCATACACTAGTACTGCTATATCATTCCTCTGCCCTCCTGTGCCTCAGCTCAGTCTGCTATATGCCGGCCATCCACTAGTACTGCTATATCATTCCTCTGCCCTCCTGTGTCTCAGCTCAGGCTGCTATATGCCGGCCATACACTAGTACTGCTATATCATTCCTCTGCCCCCCTGTGCCTCAGCTCAGGCTGCTATATGCCGGCCATACACTAGTACTGCTATATCATTCCTCAGCCCTCCTGTGCCTCAGCTCAGTCTGCTATATGCCGGCCATACACTAGTACTGCTATATCATTCCTCTGCCCCCCTGTGCCTTAGCTCAGGCTGCTATATCATTCCTCTGCCCTCCTGTGCCTCAGCTCAGTCTGCTGTATGCCGGCCATCCACTAGTACTGCTATATCATTCCTCTGCCCTCCTGTGCCTCAGCTCAGGCTGCTATATCATTCCTCTGCCCTCCTGTGCCTCAGCTCAGGCTGCTATATGCCGGCCATACACTAGTACTGCTATATCATTCCTCTGCCCTCCTGTGCCTCAGCTCAGTCTGCTATATGCCGGCCATACACTTGTAGTGCTATATCATTCCTCTGCCCCCCTGTGCCTCAGTTCAGTCTGCTATATGCTGGCCATACACTAGTACTGCTATATCATTCCTCTGCCCCCCTGTGCCTCAGCTCAGTCTACTATATGCTCTCCATACACTAGCACTGCTATATCATTCCTCTGCCCCCCTGTGCCTCAGCTCAGGCTGCTATATGCTGGCCATACACTAGTACTGCTATATCGTTCCTCTACCCCCCTGTGCCTCAGCTCAGTCTGCTATATGCTGGCCATACACTTGTAGTGCTATATCATTTCTCTGCCCTCCTGTGCCTCAGCTCAGTCTGCTATATGCCGGCCATACACTAGTACTGCTATATCATTCCTCTGCCCCCCTGTGCCTCAGCTCAGTCTGCTATATGCTGGCCATACAGTAGTACTACTATATCATTCCTCAGCCCTCCTGTGCCTCAGCTCAGGCTGCTATATGCCGGCCATACACTAGTACTGCTATATCATTCCTCTGCCCTCCTGTGCCTCAGCTCAGTCTGCTATATGCTGGCCATACACTAGTACTGCTATATCATTCCTCTGCCCTCCTGTGCCTCAGCTCAGTCTGCTATATGCTGGCCATACACTAGTACTGCTATATCATTCCTCTGCCCTCCTGTGCCTCAGCTCAGGCTGCTATATGCTGGCCATACACTAACAGTACTATATCATTTCTCTGCCCTCCTGTGCCTCAGCTCAGGCTGCTATATGCCGGCCATACACTAGTACTGCTATATCATTCCTCTGCCCTCCAGTGCCTCAGCTCAGTCTGCTATATCATTCCTCTGCCCCACTGTGCCTCAGCTCAGTCTGCTATATGCTGGCCATGCACTTGTAGTGCGATATCATTCCTCTGCCCTCCTGTGCCTTAGCTCAGGCTGCTATATCATTCCTCTGCCCTTCTGTGCCTCAGCTCAGTCTGCTATATGCTGGCCATACACTGTTCCTGCTGTCATTCCTCTGCCCTCCTGTGCCTCAGCTCAGTCTGCTATATGCTGGCCATACACTAGTACTACTATATCATTCCTCTGCCCTCCTGTGCCTCAGCTCAGTCTGCTATATGCCGGCCATCCACTAGTACTGCTATATCTTTCCTCTGCCCTCCTGTGCCTCAGCTCAGGCTGCTATATCATTCCTCTGCCCTCCTGTGTCTCAGCTCAGGCTGCTATATGCCAGCCATACACTAGTACTGCTATATCATTCCTCTGCCCCCCTGTGCCTCAGCTCAGGCTGCTATATGCTCTCAATATACTAGCACTGCTATATCATTCCTCTGCCCTCCTGTGCCTCAGCTCAGTCTGCTATATGCTCTCAATATACTAGCACTGCTATATCATTCCTCTGCCCCCCTGTGCCTCAGCTCAGTCTGCTATATGCTCTCCATACACTAGCACTACTATATCATTCCTCTGCCCCCCTGTTCCTCAGCTCAGTCTGCTATATGCTGGACATACACTAGTACTGCTATATCATTCCTCTGCCCTCCTGTGCCTCAGCTCAGTCTGCTATATGCTGGCCATACACTAGTACTGCTATATCATTTTTCTGCCCCCCTGTGCCTCAGCTCAGTCTGCTATATGCTGGCCATACACTAGTACTGCTATATCATTCCTCTGCCCTCCTGTGCCTCAGCTCAGTCTGCTATATGCTGGCCATACACTAGTACTGCTATATCATTTCTCTGCCCTCCTGTGCCTCAGCTCAGGCTGCTATATGCTGGCCATACACTTGTAGTGCTATATCATTCCTCTGCCCTCCTGTGCCTCAGCTCAGTCTGCTATATGCTGGCCATACACTAGTACTGCTATATCATTCCTCTGCCCTCCTGTGCCTCAGCTCAGGCTGCTATATCATTCCTCTGCCCTCCTGTGCCTCAGCTCAGTCTGCTGTATGCCGGCCATACACTAGTACTGCTATATCATTCCTTTGCCCTCCTGTGCCTCATCTGCCTGCTATATGCCGGCCATACACTAGTACTGCTATATTATTCCTCTGCCCTCCTGTGCCTCATCTGTCTGCTATATGCCGGCCATACACTAGTACTGCTATATCATTCCTCTGCCCCCCTGTGCCTCAGCTCAGTCTGCTATATGCTGGCCATACACTAGTACTGCTATATCATTCCTCTGCCCTCCTGTGCCTCAGCTCAGGCTGCTATGTGCTCTCAATATACTAGCACTGCTATATCATTCCTCTGCCCTCCTGTGCCTCAGCTCAGTCTGCTATATGCTCTCAATATACTAGCACTGCTATATCATTCCTCTGCCCCCCTGTGCCTCAGCTCAGTCTGCTATATGCTCTCCATACACTAGCACTACTATATCATTCCTCTGCCCCCCTGTGCCTCAGCTCAGTCTGCTATATGCTGGACATACACTAGTACTGCTATATCATTCCTCTGCCCTCCTGTGCCTCAGCTCAGTCTGCTATATGCTGGCCATACACTAGTACTGCTATATCATTTCTCTGCCCTCCTGTGCCTCAGCTCAGGCTGCTATATGCTGGCCATACACTAGTACTGCTATATCATTTCTCTGCCCTCCTGTGCCTCAGCTCAGGCTGCTATATGCTGGCCATACACTAGTACTGCTATATCATTCCTCTGCCCCCTTTTGCCTCAGCTCAGGCTGCTATATGCTGGCCATACACTAGTACTGCTATATCATTTCTCTGCCCTCCTGTGCCTCAGCTCAGGCTGCTATATGCTGGCCATACACTAGTACTGCTATATCATTTCTCTGCCCTCCTGTGCCTCAGCTCAGGCTGCTATATGCTGGCCATACACTAGCACTGCTATATCATTCCTCTGCCCTCCTGTGCCTCAGCTCAGGCTGCTATATGCCGGCCATACACTAGCACTGCTATATCATTCCTCTGCCCTCCTGTGCCTCAGCTCAGGCTGCTATATGCTCTCCATACACTAGCACTACTATATCATTCCTCTGCCCCCCTGTGCCTCAGCTCAGGCTGCTATATGCTCTCCATACACTAGCACTACTATATCATTCCTCTGCCCCCCTGTGCCTCAGCTCAGTCTGCTATATGCTGGCCATACACTAGTACTGCTATATCATTTCTCTGCCCTCCTGTGCCTCAGCTCAGGCTGCTATATGCTGGCCATACACTAGTACTGCTATATCATTTCTCTGCCCTCCTGTGCCTCAGCTCAGTCTGCTATATGCTGGCCATACACTAGTACTGCTATATCATTCCTCTGCCCTCCTGTGCCTCAGCTCAGTCTGCTATATGCCGGCCATACACTAGCTGTACTATATCATTCCTCTGCCCTCCTGTGCCTCAGCTCAGTCGGCTATATGCCGGCCATACACTAGCTGTACTATATCATTCCTCTGCCCTCCTGTGCCTCAGCTCAGTCGGCTATATGCCGGCCATACACTAGTACTGCTATATCATTCCTCTGCCCCCCTGTGCCTCAGCTCAGTCTGCTATATGCTGGCCATACACTAGTACTGCTATATCATTCCTCTGCCCTCCTGTGCCTCAGCTCAGTCTGCTATATGCCGGCCATACACTAGTACTGCTATATCATTCCTCTGCCCTCCTGTGCCTCAGCTCAGTCTGCTATATGCCGGCCATACACTAGTACTGCTATATCATTCCTCTGCCCTCCTGTGCCTCAGCTCAGGCTGCTATATGCCGGCCATACACTAGTACTGCTATATCATTCCTCTGCCCTCCTGTGCCTCAGCTCAGTCTGCTATATGCCGGCCATACACTAGTACTGCTATATCATTCCTCTGCCCCCCTGTGCCTCAGCTCAGTCTGCTATATGCCGGCCATACACTAGTACTGCTATATCATTCCTCTGCCCTCCTGTGCCTCAGCTCAGTCTGCTATATGCTGGCCATACACTAGTACTGCTATATCATTCCTCTGCCCCCCTGTGCCTCAGCTCAGGCTGCTATATCATTCCTCTGCCCCCCTGTGCCTCAGCTCAGTCTGCTATATGCCGGCCATACACTAGCACTGCTATATCATTCCTCTGCCCCCCTGTGCCTCAACTCAGTCTGCTATATGCTGGCCATACACTAGTACTGCTATATCATTCCTCTGCCCTCCTGTGTGCCTCAGCTCAGTCTGCTATATGCCGGCCATACACTAGTACTGCTATATTATTCCTCTGCCCTCCTGTGCCTCAGCTCAGTCTGCTATATGCCGGCCATACACTAGTACTGCTATATCATTCCTCTGCCCCCCTGTGCCTCAGCTCAGGCTGCTATATCATTCCTCTGCCCCCCTGTGCCTCAGCTCAGTCTGCTATATGCCGGCCATGCACTAGTAGTGCTATATCATTCCTCTGCCCTCCTGTGCCTCAGCTCAGTCTGCTGTATGCCGGCCATACACTAGTACTGCTATATCATTCCTCTGCCCTCCTGTGCCTCATCTGTCTGCTATATGCCGGCCATACACTAGTACTGCTATATCATTCCTCTGCCCTCCTGTGCCTCAGCTCAGTCTGCTATATGCTGGCCATACACTAGTACTGCTATATCATTCCTCTGCCCTCCTGAGCCTCATCTGTCTGCTATATGCCGGCCATACACTAGTACTGCTATATCATTCCTCTGCCCCCCTGTGCCTCAGCTCAGGCTGCTATATCATTCCTCTGCCCTCCTGTGCCTCAGCTCAGGCTGCTATATGCCGGCCATACACTAGTACTGCTATATCATTCCTCTGCCCCCCTGTACCTCAGCTCAGGCTGCTATATGCCGGCCATACACTAGTACTGCTATATCATTCCTCTGCCCTCCTGTGCCTCAGCTCAGGCTGCTATATGCCAGCCATACACTAGTACTGCTATATCATTCCTCTGCCCTCCTGTGCCTCAGCTCAGTCTGCTATATGTCGGCCATACACTAGTACTGCTATATCATTCCTCTGCCCTCCTGTGCCTCAGCTCAGTCTGCTATATGCCGGCCATACACTAGTACTGCTATATCATTCCTCTGCCCTCCTGTGCCCCAGCTCAGTCTGCTATATGCCGGCCATACACTAGTACTGCTATATCATTCCTCTGCCCTCCTGTGCCTCATCTGTCTGCTATATGCCGGCCATACACTAGTACTGCTATATCATTCCTCTGCCCCCCTGTGCCTCAGCTCAGTCTGCTATATGCTGGCCATACACTAGTACTGCTATATCATTCCTCTGCCCCCCTGTGTCTCAGCTCAGGCTGCTATATCATTCCTCTGCCCTCCTGTGCCTCAGCTCTGTCTGCTATATGCCGGCCATACACTAGTACTGCTATATCATTCCTCTGCCCTCCTGTGCCTCAGCTCAGTCTGCTATATGTCGGCCATACACTAGTACTGCTATATCATTCCTCTGCCCTCCTGTGCCTCAGCTCAGGCTGCTATATGCCGGCCATACACTAGTACTGCTATATCATTCCTCTGCCCTCCTGTGCCTCACCTCAGGCTGCTATATGCCGGCCATACACTAGTACTGCTATATCATTCCTCTGCCCTCCTGTGCCTCAGCTCAGGCTGCTATATGCCGGCCATACACTAGTACTGCTATATCATTCCTCCTGTGCTCAGCTCAGTCTGCTATATGTCGGCCATACACTAGTACTGCTATATCATTCCTCTGCCCTCCTGTGCCTCATCTGTCTGCTATATGCTGGCCATACACTAGTACTACTATATCATTCCTCTGCCCTCCTGTGCCTCAGCTCAGGCTGCTATATGCCGGCCATACACTAGTACTGCTATATCATTCCTCTGCCCCCCTGTGCCTCAGCTCAGGCTGCTATATGCCGGCCATACACTAGTACTGCTATATCATTCCTCTGCCCTCCTGTGCCTCAGCTCAGTCTGCTATATGCTGGCCATACACTAGTACTACTATATCATTCCTCTGCCCCCCTGTGCCTCAGCTCAGTCTGCTATATGCTGGCCATACACTAGTACTACTATATCATTCCTCTGCCCTCCTGTGCCTCAGCTCTGTCTGCTATATGCTGGCCATACACTTGTAGTGCGATATCATTCCTCTGCCCTCCTGTGCCTTAGCTCAGTCTGCTATATGCTGGCCATACACTAGTACTGCTATATCATTCCTCTGCCTTCCTGTGCCTCAGCTCAGTCTGCTATATGCTGGCCATACACTAGCAGTACTATATCATTTCTCTGCCCTCCTGTGCCTCAGCTCAGTCTGCTATATGCTCACCATACACTAGCACTGCTATATCATTCCTCTGCCCTCCTGTGCCTCAGCTCAGGCTGCTATATTCCGGCCATACACTAGTACTGCTATATCATTCCTCTGCCCCCCTGTGCCTTAGCTCAGGCTGCTATATCATTCCTCTGCCCTCCTGTGCCTCAGCTCAGTCTGCTGTATGCCGGCCATCCACTAGTACTGCTATATCATTCCTCTGCCCCCCTGTGCCTCAGCTCAGTCTGCTATATGCTGGCCATCCACTAGTACTGCTATATAATTCCTCTGCCCTCCTGTGCCTTAGCTCAGGCTGCTATATCATTCCTCTGCCATTCTGTGCCTCAACTCAGGCTGCTATATTCCGGCCATACACTAGTACTGCTATATCATTCCTCTGCCCTCCTGTGCCTCAGCTCAGGCTGCTATATGCCGGCCATACACTAGTACTGCTATATCATTCCTCCTGTGCTCAGCTCAGTCTGCTATATGCCGGCCATCCACTAGTACTGCTATATCATTCCTCTGCCCTCCTGTGCCTCATCTGTCTGCTATATGCCGGCCATACACTAGTACTGCTATATCATTCCTCTGCCCTCCTGTGCCTCAGCTCAGTCTGCTATATGCTGGCCATACACTAGTACTGCTATATCATTCCTCTGCCCTCCTGAGCCTCATCTGTCTGCTATATGCCGGCCATACACTAGTACTGCTATATCATTCCTCTGCCCCCCTGTGCCTCAGCTCAGGCTGCTATATCATTCCTCTGCCCTCCTGTGCCTCAGCTCAGGCTGCTATATGCCGGCCATACACTAGTACTGCTATATCATTCCTCTGCCCCCCTGTACCTCAGCTCAGGCTGCTATATGCCGGCCATACACTAGTACTGCTATATCATTCCTCTGCCCTCCTGTGCCTCAGCTCAGGCTGCTATATGCCAGCCATACACTGGTACTGCTATATCATTCCTCTGCCCTCCTGTGCCTCAGCTCAGTCTGCTATATGTCGGCCATACACTAGTACTGCTATATCATTCCTCTGCCCTCCTGTGCCTCAGCTCAGTCTGCTATATGCCGGCCATACACTAGTACTGCTATATCATTCCTCTGCCCTCCTGTGCCCCAGCTCAGTCTGCTATATGCCGGCCATACACTAGTACTGCTATATCATTCCTCTGCCCTCCTGTGCCTCATCTGTCTGCTATATGCCGGCCATACACTAGTACTGCTATATCATTCCTCTGCCCCCCTGTGCCTCAGCTCAGTCTGCTATATGCTGGCCATACACTAGTACTGCTATATCATTCCTCTGCCCCCCTGTGTCTCAGCTCAGGCTGCTATATCATTCCTCTGCCCTCCTGTGCCTCAGCTCTGTCTGCTATATGCCGGCCATACACTAGTACTGCTATATCATTCCTCTGCCCTCCTGTGCCTCAGCTCAGTCTGCTATATGTCGGCCATACACTAGTACTGCTATATCATTCCTCTGCCCTCCTGTGCCTCAGCTCAGGCTGCTATATGCCGGCCATACACTAGTACTGCTATATCATTCCTCTGCCCTCCTGTGCCTCACCTCAGGCTGCTATATGCCGGCCATACACTAGTACTGCTATATCATTCCTCTGCCCTCCTGTGCCTCAGCTCAGGCTGCTATATGCCGGCCATACACTAGTACTGCTATATCATTCCTCCTGTGCTCAGCTCAGTCTGCTATATGTCGGCCATACACTAGTACTGCTATATCATTCCTCTGCCCTCCTGTGCCTCATCTGTCTGCTATATGCTGGCCATACACTAGTACTACTATATCATTCCTCTGCCCTCCTGTGCCTCAGCTCAGGCTGCTATATGCCGGCCATACACTAGTACTGCTATATCATTCCTCCTGTGCTCAGCTCAGTCTGCTATATGCCGGCCATCCACTAGTACTGCTATATCATTCCTCTGCCCTCCTGTGCCTCATCTGTCTGCTATATGCCGGCCATACACTAGTACTGCTATATCATTCCTCTGCCCTCCTGTGCCTCAGCTCAGTCTGCTATATGCTGGCCATACACTAGTACTGCTATATCATTCCTCTGCCCTCCTGAGCCTCATCTGTCTGCTATATGCCGGCCATACACTAGTACTGCTATATCATTCCTCTGCCCCCCTGTGCCTCAGCTCAGGCTGCTATATCATTCCTCTGCCCTCCTGTGCCTCAGCTCAGGCTGCTATATGCCGGCCATACACTAGTACTGCTATATCATTCCTCTGCCCCCCTGTACCTCAGCTCAGGCTGCTATATGCCGGCCATACACTAGTACTGCTATATCATTCCTCTGCCCTCCTGTGCCTCAGCTCAGGCTGCTATATGCCAGCCATACACTGGTACTGCTATATCATTCCTCTGCCCTCCTGTGCCTCAGCTCAGTCTGCTATATGTCGGCCATACACTAGTACTGCTATATCATTCCTCTGCCCTCCTGTGCCTCAGCTCAGTCTGCTATATGCCGGCCATACACTAGTACTGCTATATCATTCCTCTGCCCTCCTGTGCCCCAGCTCAGTCTGCTATATGCCGGCCATACACTAGTACTGCTATATCATTCCTCTGCCCTCCTGTGCCTCATCTGTCTGCTATATGCCGGCCATACACTAGTACTGCTATATCATTCCTCTGCCCCCCTGTGCCTCAGCTCAGTCTGCTATATGCTGGCCATACACTAGTACTGCTATATCATTCCTCTGCCCCCCTGTGTCTCAGCTCAGGCTGCTATATCATTCCTCTGCCCTCCTGTGCCTCAGCTCTGTCTGCTATATGCCGGCCATACACTAGTACTGCTATATCATTCCTCTGCCCTCCTGTGCCTCAGCTCAGTCTGCTATATGTCGGCCATACACTAGTACTGCTATATCATTCCTCTGCCCTCCTGTGCCTCAGCTCAGGCTGCTATATGCCGGCCATACACTAGTACTGCTATATCATTCCTCTGCCCTCCTGTGCCTCACCTCAGGCTGCTATATGCCGGCCATACACTAGTACTGCTATATCATTCCTCTGCCCTCCTGTGCCTCAGCTCAGGCTGCTATATGCCGGCCATACACTAGTACTGCTATATCATTCCTCCTGTGCTCAGCTCAGTCTGCTATATGTCGGCCATACACTAGTACTGCTATATCATTCCTCTGCCCTCCTGTGCCTCATCTGTCTGCTATATGCTGGCCATACACTAGTACTACTATATCATTCCTCTGCCCTCCTGTGCCTCAGCTCAGGCTGCTATATGCCGGCCATACACTAGTACTGCTATATCATTCCTCTGCCCCCCTGTGCCTCAGCTCAGGCTGCTATATGCCGGCCATA
The DNA here is from genome assembly GCA_031769625.1 of Taudactylus pleione. NCBI lineage: Eukaryota > Metazoa > Chordata > Amphibia > Anura > Myobatrachidae > Taudactylus > Taudactylus pleione. Next base: position 25,299 of record JAUIMM010000839.1, read on the forward strand.
CACTAGTACTGCTATATCATTCCTCTGCCCTCCTGTGCCTCAGCTCAGTCTGCTATATGCTGGCCATACACTAGTACTACTATATCATTCCTCTGCCCCCCTGTGCCTCAGCTCAGTCTGCTATATGCTGGCCATACACTAGTACTACTATATCATTCCTCTGCCCTCCTGTGCCTCAGCTCTGTCTGCTATATGCTGGCCATACACTTGTAGTGCGATATCATTCCTCTGCCCTCCTGTGCCTTAGCTCAGTCTGCTATATGCTGGCCATACACTAGTACTGCTATATCATTCCTCTGCCTTCCTGTGCCTCAGCTCAGTCTGCTATATGCTGGCCATACACTAGCAGTACTATATCATTTCTCTGCCCTCCTGTGCCTCAGCTCAGTCTGCTATATGCTCACCATACACTAGCACTGCTATATCATTCCTCTGCCCTCCTGTGCCTCAGCTCAGGCTGCTATATTCCGGCCATACACTAGTACTGCTATATCATTCCTCTGCCCCCCTGTGCCTTAGCTCAGGCTGCTATATCATTCCTCTGCCCTCCTGTGCCTCAGCTCAGTCTGCTGTATGCCGGCCATCCACTAGTACTGCTATATCATTCCTCTGCCCCCCTGTGCCTCAGCTCAGTCTGCTATATGCTGGCCATCCACTAGTACTGCTATATAATTCCTCTGCCCTCCTGTGCCTTAGCTCAGGCTGCTATATCATTCCTCTGCCATTCTGTGCCTCAACTCAGGCTGCTATATTCCGGCCATACACTAGTACTGCTATATCATTCCTCTGCCCTCCTGTGCCTCAGCTCAGGCTGCTGTATGCCGGCCATACACTAGTACTGCTATATCATTCCTCCTGTGCTCAGCTCAGTCTGCTATATGCCGGCCATCCACTAGTACTGCTATATCATTCCTCTGCCCTCCTGTGCCTCAGCTCAGTCTGCTTTATGCCGGCCATACACTAGTACTGCTATATCATTCCTCTGCCCTCCTGTGCCTCAGCTCAGGCTGCTATATGCCGGCCATACACTAGTACTGCTATATCATTCCTCTGCCCTCCTGTGCCTCAGCTCAGTCTGCTATATGCCGGCCATACAGTAGTACTGCTAAATTATTCCTCTGCCCCCCTGTGCCTTAGCTCAGGCTGCTATATGCCGGCCATACACTAGTACTGCTATATCATTCCTCTGCCCTCCTGTGCCTCAGCTCAGGCTGCTATATGCCGGCCATACACTAGTACTGCTATATCATTCCTCTGCCCTCCTGTGCCTCAGCTCAGTCTGCTATATGCTGGCCATACACTTGTAGTGCTATATCATTCCTCTGCCCTCCTGTGCCTCAGCTCAGGCTGCTATATGCCGGCCATACACTAGTACTGCTATATCATTCCTCTGCCCTCCTGTGCCTCAGCTCAGTCTGCTATAAGCCGGCCATACACTTGTACTGCTATATCATTCCTCTGCCCTCCTGTGCCTCAGCTCAGTCTGCTATATGCCGGCCATACACTAGCTGTACTATATCATTCCTCTGCCCTCCTGTGCCTCAGCTCAGTCGGCTATATGCCGGCCATACACTAGCTGTACTATATCATTCCTCTGCCCTCCTGTGCCTCAGCTCAGTCGGCTATATGCCTGCCATACACTAGTACTGCTATATCATTCCTCTGCCCCCCTGTGCCTCAGCTCAGTCTGCTATATGCTGGCCATACACTAGTACTGCTATATCATTCCTCTGCCCTCCTGTGCCTCAGCTCAGTCTGCTATATGCCGGCCATACACTAGTACTGCTATATCATTCCTCTGCCCTCCTGTGCCTCAGCTCAGTCTGCTATATGCCGGCCATACACTAGTACTGCTATATCATTCCTCTGCCCTCCTGTGCCTCAGCTCAGGCTGCTATATGCCGGCCATACACTAGTACTGCTATATCATTCCTCTGCCCTCCTGTGCCTCAGCTCAGTCTGCTATATGCCGGCCATACACTAGTACTGCTATATCATTCCTCTGCCCCCCTGTGCCTCAGCTCAGTCTGCTATATGCCGGCCATACACTAGTACTGCTATATCATTCCTCTGCCCTCCTGTGCCCCAGCTCAGTCTGCTATATGCTGGCCATACACTTGTAGTGCGATATCATTCCTCTGCCCTCCTGTGCCTCAGCTCAGTCTGCTATATGCCGGCCATACACTAGCAGTACTATATCATTTCTCTGCCCTCCTGTGCCTCAGCTCAGTCTGCTATATGCTCTCCATACATTAGCACTGCTATATCATTCCTCTGCGCCAGCTCAGTCTCCTATATGCCGGCCATCCACTAGTACTGCTATATCATTCCTCTGCCCCCCTGTGCCTCAGCTCAGGCTGCTATATGCCGGCCATACACTAGTACTGCTATATCATTCCTCAGCCCTCCTGTGCCTCAGCTCAGTCTGCTATATGCCGGCCATACACTAGTACTGCTATATCATTCCTCCGCCCTCCTGTGCCTCAGCTCAGTCTGCTTTATGCCGGCCATACACTAGTACTGCTATATCATTCCTCAGCCCTCCTGTGCCTCAGCTCAGTCTGGTATATGCCGGCCATACACTAGTACTGCTATATCATTCCTATGCCCTCCTGTGCCTCAGCTCAGTCTGCTATATGCTGGCCATACACTTGTACTGCTATATCATTCATCTGCCCCCCTGTGCCTCAGCTCAGTCTGCTATATGCTGGCCATACACTTGTACTGCTATATCATTCCTCTGCCCTCCTGTGCCTCAGCTCAGTCTGCTATATGCTGGCCATACACTAGCAGTACTATATCATTCCTCTGCCCCCCTGTGCCTCTGCTCAGTCTGCTATATGCTTGCCATCCACAAGTACTGCTATATAATTCCTCTGCCCTCCTGTGCCTTAGCTCAAGCTGCTATATCATTCCTCTGCCCTCCTGTGCCTCAGCTCAGTCTGCTATATGCTCTCCATACACTAGCACTGCTATATCATTCCTCTGCGCCAGCTCAGTCTCCTATATGCCGGCCATCCACTAGTACTGCTATATCATTCCTCTGCCCTCCTGTGTCTCAGCTCAGGCTGCTATATGCCGGCCATACACTAGTACTGCTATATCATTCCTCTGCCCCCCCTGTGCCTCAGCTCAGGCTGCTATATGCCGGCCATACACTAGTACTGCTATATCATTCCTCAGCCCTCCTGTGCCTCAGCTCAGTCTGCTATATGCCGGCCATACACTAGTACTGCTATATCATTCCTCTGCCCCCCTGTGCCTTAGCTCAGGCTGCTATATCATTCCTCTGCCCTCTTGTGCCTCAGCTCAGTCTGCTGTATGCCGGCCATCCACTAGTACTGCTATATCATTCCTCTGCCCTCCTGTGCCTCAGCTCAGGCTGCTATATCATTCCTCTGCCCTCCTGTGCCTTAGCTCAGGCTGCTATTATGCCGGCCATACACTAGTACTGCTATATCATTCCTCTGCCCTCCTGTGCCTCAGCTCAGTCTGCTATATGCCTGCCATACACTTGTAGTGCTATATCATTCCTCTGCCCCCCTGTGCCTCAGTTCAGTCTGCTATATGCTGGCCATACACTAGCAGTACTATATCATTTCTCTGCCCTCCTGTGCCTCAGCTCAGTCTGCTATATGCTCTCCATACACTAGCACTGCTATATCATTCCTCTGCCCCCCTGTGCCTCAGCTCAGTCTGCTATATGCTGGCCATACACTTGTAGTGCTATATCATTCCTCTGCCCTCCTGTGCCTCATCTGTCTGCTATATGTCGGCCATACACTAGTACTGCTATATCATTTCTCTGCCCTCCTGTGCCTTAGCTCAGTCTGCTATATGCTCTCCATACACTAGCACTGCTATATCATTCCTCTGCCCCCCTGTGCCTCAGCTCAGTCTGCTATATGCTGGGCCATCCACTAGTACTGCTATATAATTCCTCTGCCCTCCTGTGCCTTAGCTCAGGCTGCTATATCATTCCTCTGCCATCCTGTGCCTCAACTCAGTCTGCTATATGCCGGCCATACACTAGTACTGCTATATCATTCCTCTGCCCTCCTGTGCCTCAGCTCAGTCTGCTATATGCCAGCCATACACTAGCTGTACTATATCATTCCTCTGTGCCTCAGCTCAGTTTGCTATATGCCGGCCATACACTAGTACTGCTATATCATTCCTCTGCCCTCCTGTGCCTCAGCTCAGGCTGCTATATGCCGGCCATACACTAGTACTGCTATATCATTCCTCTGCCCCCCTGTGCCTCAGCTCAGTCCGTTATATGCCGGCCATCCACTAGTACTGCTATATCATTCCTCTGCCCCCCTGTGCCTCAGCTCAGTCCGTTATATGCCGGCCATCCACTAGTACTGCTATATCATTCCTCTGCCCCCCTGTGCCTCAGCTCAGTCTGCTATATGCCGGCCATACACTAGTACTGCTATATCATTCCTCTGCCCTCCTGTGCCTCAGCTCAGGCTGCGATATGCCGGCCATACACTAGTACTGCTATATCATTCCTCTGCCCTCCTGTGCCTCAGCTCAGGCTGCGATATGCCGGCCATACACTAGTACTGCTATATCATTCCTCTGCCCTCCTGTGCCTCAGCTCAGTCTGCTATATGCAGTCCATACTCTAGTACTGCTATATCATTCCTCTGCCCTCCTGTGCCTCAGCTCAGGCTGCTATATCATTCCTCTGCCCTCCTGTGCCTCAGCTCAGGCTGCTATATGCCGGCCATACACTAGTACTGCTATATCATTCCTCTGCCCTCCTTTGCCTCAGCTCAGTCTGCTATATGCCGGCCATACACTAGCACTGCTATATCATTCCTCTGCACCCTGTGCCTCAGCTCAGTCCGTTATATGCCGGCCATCCACTAGTACTGCTATATCATTCCTCTGCCCCCCTGTGCCTCAGCTCAGTCTGCTATATTCCGGCCATACACTAGTACTGCTATATCATTCCTCTGCCCTCCTGTGCCTCAGCTCAGGCTGCTATATTCCGGCCATACACTAGTACTGCTATATCATTCCTCTGCCCTCCTGTGTCTCAGCTCAGGCTGCTATATGCAGTCCATACACTAGTACTGCTATATCATTCCTCTGCCCTCCTGTGCCTCAGCTCAGTCTGCTATATGCTCTCCATACACTAGCACTACTATATCATTCCTCTGCCCCCCTGTGCCTCAGTCAGTCTGCTGTATGCCGGCCATACACTAGTACTGCTATATCATTCCTCTGCCCTCCTGTGCCTCAGCTCAGGCTGCTATATGCAGTCCATACACTAGTACTGCTATGTCATTTCTCTGCCCTCCTGTGCCTCAGCTCAGTCTGCTATATGCCGGCCATACACTAGTACTGCTATATCATTCCTCTGACTCCTGTGCCTCAGCTCAGTCTGCTATATGCTGGCCATACACTAATACTGCTATATCATTCCTCTGCCCTCCTGTACCTCAGCTCAGTCTGCTATATGCTGGCCATACACTAGCTGTACTATATCATTCCTCTGCCCTCCTGTGCCTCAGCTCAGGCTGCTATATCATTCCTCTGCCCTCCTGTGCCTCAGCTCAGGCTGCTATATGCAGTCCTTACACTAGTACTGCTATATCATTCCTCTGCCCTCCTGTGCCTCAGCTCAGTCTGCTATATGCCGGCCATACACTAGTACTGCTATATCATTCCTCTGTGCCCTCAGCTCAGTCTGCTATATGCCGGCCATACACTAGTACTGCTATATCATTCCTCTGTGCCTCAGCTCAGTCTGCTATATGCCGGCCATACACTAGTAGTGCGATTTCATTCTTCTGCCCTCCTGTGCCTCAGCTCAGGCTGCTATATGCCGGCCATACACTAGTACTGCTATATCATTCCTCTGCCCCCCTGTGCATCAGCTCAGTCTGCTGTATGCCGGCCATACACTAGTACTGCTATATCATTCCTCTGCCCCCCTGTGCCTCAGCTCAGTCTGCTATATGCTGGCCATACCCTATATCATTCCTCTGCCCTACTGTGCCTCAGCTCAGTCTGCTATATGCTGGCCATACACTAGTACTACTATATCATTCCTCTGCCCTCCTGTGCCTCAGCTCAGTCTGCTATATGCCGGCCATACACTAGTACTGCTATATCATTCCTGTGCCTCAGCTCAGTCTGCTATATGCTGGCCATACTCTAGCAGTACTATATAATTTCTCTGCCCTCCTGTGCCTCAGCTCAGTCTGCTATATGCCGGCCATCCACTAATACTGCTATATCATTCCTCTGCCCACCTGTGCCTCAGCTCAGTCTGCTATATGCTGGCCATACACTAGTACTGCTATATCATTCCTCTGCCCCCCTGTGCCTCAGCTCAGTCTGCTATATGCCGGCCATCCACTAATACTGCTATATCATTCCTCTGCCCTCCTGTGCCTCAGCTCAGGCTGCTATATGCAGTCCATACACTAGTACTGCTATATCATTCCTCTGCCCTCCTGTGCCTCAGCTCAGTCTACTATATGCCGGCCATACACTAGTAGTGCTATATCATTCCTCTGCCCTCCTGTGCCTCAGCTCAGTCTGCTATATGCTGGCCATACACTAGTACTGCTATATCATTCCTCTGCCCTCCTGTGCCTCAGCTCAGTCTGCTATATGCTGGCCATACACTAGTACTGCTATATCATTCCTCTGCCCTCCAGTGCCTCAGCTCAGTCTGCTATATCATTACTCTGCCCCACTGTGCCTCAGCTCAGTCTGCTATATGCTGGCCATGCACTGTTCCTGCTGTCATTCCTCTGCCCTCCTGTGCCTCAGCTCAGTCTGCTATATGCTGGCCATACACTAGTACTACTATATCATTCCTCTGCCCTCCTGTGCCTCAGCTCAGTCTGCTATATGCCGGCCATCCACTAGTACTGCTATATCTTTCCTCTGCCCTCCTGTGCCTCAGCTCAGGCTGCTATATGCCGGCCATACACTAGTACTGCTATATCATTCCTCTGCCCCCCTGTGCCTCAGCTCAGGCTGCTATATGCCGGCAATACACTAGTACTGCTATATCATTCCTCAGCCCTCCTGTGCCTCAGCTCAGTCTGCTATATGCCGGCCATACACTAGTACTGCTATATCATTCCTCTGCCCCCCTGTGCCTTAGCTCAGGCTGCTATATCTTTCCTCTGCCCTCCTGTGCCTCAGCTCAGTCTGCTGTATGCCTGCCATCCACTAGTACTGCTATATCATTCCTCTGCCCTCCTGTGCCTCAGCTCAGTCTGCTATATGCTCTCCATACACTAGCACTGCTATATCATTCCTCTGCCCCCCTGTGCCTCAGCTCAGTCTGCTATATGCTGGCCATCCACTAGTACTGCTATATAATTCCTCTGCCCTCCTGTGCCTTAGCTCAGGCTGCTATATCATTCCTCTGCCATCCTGTGCCTCAACTCAGTCTGCTATATGCTGGCCATACACTAGTACTGCTATATCATTCCTCTGCCCTCCTGTGCCTCAGCTCAGTCTGCTATATGCCGGCCATACACTAGTACTGCTATATCATTCCTCTGCCCTCCTGTGCCTCAGCTCAGGCTGCTATATGCCGGCCATCCACTAGTACTGCTATATCATTCCTCTGCCCTCCTGTGCCTCAGCTCAGTCTGCTATATGCTCTCCATACACTAGCACTGCTATATCATTCCTCTGCCCCCCTGTGCCTCAGCTCAGTCTGCTATATGCTGGACATCCACTAGTACTACTATATAATTCCTCTGCCCTCCTGTGCCTTAGCTCAGGCAGCTATATCATTCCTCTGCCATCCTGTGCCTCAACTCAGTCTGCTATATGCCGGCCATACACTAGTACTGCTATATCATTCCTCTGCCCTCCTGTGCCTCAGCTCAGTCTGCTATATGCCGGCCATACACTAGTACTGCTATATCATTCCTCTGCCCTCCTGTGCCTCAGCTCAGGCTGCTATATGCCGGCCATACACTAGTACTGCTATATCATTCCTCTGCCCTCCTGTGCCTCAGCTCAGTCTGCTATATGCTGGCCATACCCTATATCACTCCTTTGCCCTCCTGTGCCTCAGCTCAGTCTGCTATATGCTCTCAATATACTAGCACTGCTATATCATTCCTCTGCCCTCCTGTGCCTCAGCTCAGTCTGCTATATGCTGGCAATACACTAGTACTGCTATATCATTCCTCTGCCCCCCTGTGCCTCAGCTCAGTCTGCTATATGCCGGCCATCCACTAATACTGCTATATCATTCCTCTGCCCTCCTGTGCCTCAGCTCAGGCTGCTATATGCAGTCCATACACTAGTACTGCTATGTCATTTCTCTGCCCTCCTGTGCCTCAGCTCAGTCTGCTATATGCCGGCCATACACTAGTACTGCTATATCATTCCTCTGCCCTCCTGTGCCTCAGCTCAGTCTGCTATATGCTGGCCATACACTAGTAGTGCGATTTCATTCCTCTGCCCTCCTGTGCCTCAGCTCAGGCTGCTATATGCCGGCCATACACTAGTAGTGCGATTTCATTCCTCTGCCCTCCTGTGCCTCAGCTCAGGCTGCTATATGCTTGCCATACGCTAGTACTGCTATATCATTCCTCTGCCCTCCTGTGCCTCAGCTCAGTCTGCCATATGCCGGGCATACACTAGCACTGCTATATCATTCCTCTGCCCTCCTGTGCCTCAGCTCAGTCTGCTATATGCCGGCCATACATTAGCACTGCTATATCATTCCTCTGCACTCCTGTGCCTCAGCTCAGTCTGCTATATGCCGGCCATACACTAGTACTGCTATATCATTCCCCTGCCCTCCTGTGCCTCAGCTCAGTCTGCTATATGCCGGCCATACACTAGTACTGCTATAACATTCCTCTGCCCTCCTGTGCCTCAGCTCAGGCTGCTATATCATTCCTCTGCCCTCCTGTGCCTCAGCTCAGTCCGCTATATGCTGGCCATCCACTAGTACTGCTATATCATTCCTCTGCCCCCCTGTGCCTCAGCTCAGTCCGTTATATGCCGGCCATCCACTAGTACTGCTATATCATTCCTCTGCCCCCCTGTGCCTCAGCTCAGTCTGCTATATGCCGGCCATACACTAGTACTGCTATATCATTCCTCTGCCCTCCTGTGCCTCAGCTCAGGCTGCGATATGCCGGCCATACACTAGTACTGCTATATCATTCCTCTGCCCTCCTGTGCCTCAGCTCAGGCTGCGATATGCCGGCCATACACTAGTACTGCTATATCATTCCTCTGCCCTCCTGTGCCTCAGCTCAGTCTGCTATATGCCGGCCATACACTGGTACTGCTATATCATTCCTCTGCCCTCCTGTGCCTCAGCTCAGTCTGCTATATGCCGGCCATACACTAGTACTGCTATATCATTCCTCTGCCCTCCTGTGCCTCAGCTCAGGCTGCTATATCATTCCTCTGCCCTCCTGTGCCTCAGCTCAGGCTGCTATATGCCGGCCATACACTAGCACTGCTATATCATTCCTCTGCCCTCCTGTGCCTCAGCTCAGTCCGCTATATGCTGGCCATCCACAAGTACTGCTATATCATTCCTCTGCACCCCTGTGCCTCAGCTCAGTCTGCTATATGCCGGCCATACACTAGTACTGCTATATCATTCCTCTGCCCTCCTGTGCCTCAGCTCAGTCTGCTATATGCCGGCCATACACTAGTACTGCTATATCATTCCTCTGCCCTCCTGTGCCTCAGCTCAGGCTGCTATATGCTCTCCATACACTAGCACTACTATATCATTCCTCTGCCCCCCTGTGCCTCAGCTCAGTCTGCTATATGCCGGCCATACACTAGTACTGCTATATCATTCCTCTGTGCCTCAGCTCAGTCTGCTATATGCCGTCCATACACTAGTACTGCTATATCATTCCTCTGCCCTCCTGTGCCTCAGCTCAGGCTGGTATATGCTGGCCATACACTAGCAGTACTATATCATTCCTCTGCCCTCCTGTGCCTCAGCTCAGGCTGCTATATGCCGGCCATACACTAGTAGTGCGATTTCATTCTTCTGCCCTCCTGTGCCTCAGCTCAGGCTGCTATATGCCGGCCATACACTAGTACTGCTATATCATTCCTCTGCCCCCCTGTGCATCAGCTCAGTCTGCTGTATGCCGGCCATACACTAGTACTGCTATATCATTCCTCTGCCCCCCTGTGCCTCAGCTCAGTCTGCTATATGCTGGCCATACCCTATATCATTCCTCTGCCCTACTGTGCCTCAGCTCAGTCTGCTATATGCTGGCCATACACTATAACTACTATATCATTCCTCTGCCCTCCTGTGCCTCAGCTCAGTCTGCTATATGCCGGCCATACACTAGTACTGCTATATCATTCCTGTGCCTCAGCTCAGTCTGCTATATGCTGGCCATACTCTAGCAGTACTATATAATTTCTCTGCCCTCCTGTGCCTCAGCTCAGTCTGCTATATGCCGGCCATCCACTAATACTGCTATATCATTCCTCTGCCCTCCTGTGCCTCAGCTCAGTCTGCTATATGCTGGCCATACACTAGTACTGCTATATCATTCCTCTGCCCCCCTGTGCCTCAGCTCAGGCTGCTATATGCAGTCCATACACTAGTACTGCTATATCATTCCTCTGCCCTCCTGTGCCTCAGCTCAGTCTGCTATATGCCGGCCATACACTAGTAGTGCGATATCATTCCTCTGCCCTCCTGTACCTCAGCTCAGTCTGCTATATGCTGGCCATACACTAGTAGTGCTATATCATTCCACTGCCCTCCTGTGCCTCAGCTCAGTCTGCTATATGCCGGCCATACACTAGTACTGCTATATCATTCCTCTGTGCCTCAGCTCAGTTTGCTATATGCTGGCCATACACTAGTAGTGCGATATCATTCCTCTGCCCTCCTGTACCTCAGCTTAGTCTGCTATATGCTGGCCATACACTAGTACTGCAGTATCGTTCCTCTGCCCTCCTGTGCCTCAGCTCAGTCTGCTATATGCTGGCCATACCCTATATCATTCCTCTGCCCTTCTGTGCCTCAGCTCAGTCTGCTATATGCTGGCCATACCCTATATCATTCCTCTGCCCTCCTGTGCCTCAGCTCAGTCTGCTATATGCTGGCCATACACTAGTACTACTATATCATTCCTCTGCCCTACTGTGCCTCATCTCAGTCCGCTATATCATTCCTCTGCCCTCCTGTGTCTCAGCTCAGGCTGCTATATGCTGGCCATACACTAGTACTACTATATCATTCCTCTGCCCCCCTGTGCCTCAGCTGTCTGCTATATGCTGGCCATATACTAGTACTACTATATCATTCCTCTGCCCTCCTGTGCCTCAGCTCAGTCTGCTATATGCTGGCCATACACTAGTACTGCTATATCATTCCTCTGCCCTCCTGTGCCTCAGCTCAGTCTGCTATATGCCGGCCATACACTAGTACTGCTATATCATTCCTCTGCCCTCCTGTGCCTCAGCTCAGGCTGCTATATGCCGACCATACACTAGTACTGCTATATCATTCCTCTGCCCCCCTGTGCCTCAGCTCAGTCTGCTATATGCTGGCCATACCCTATATCATTCCTCTGCCCTCCTGTGCCTCAGCTCAGTCTGCTATATGCTGGCCATACACTAGTACTACTATATCATTCCTCTGCCCTCCTGTGCCTCAGCTCAGTCTGCTATATGCCGGCCATACACTAGTACTGCTATATCATTCCTCTGCCCTCCTGTACCTCAGCTCAGTCTGCTATATGCTGGCCATACACTAGTACTGCAGTATCATTCCTCTGCCCTCCTGTGCCTCAGCTCAGTCTGCTATATGCTGGCCATACCCTAGTACTGCTATATCATTCCTCTGCCCTCCTGTGCCTCAGCTCAGGCTGCTATATCATTCCTCTGCCCTCCTGTGCCTCAGCTCAGGCTGCTATATGCCGACCATACACTAGTACTGCTATATCATTCCTCTGCCCTCCTGTGCCTCAGCTCAGTCCGCTATATGCTGGACATCCACTAGTACTGCTATATCATTCCTCTGCCCTCCTGTGCCTCAGCTCAGTCTGCTATATGCTGGCCATACACTAGTACTGCAGTATCATTCCTCTGCCCTCCTGTGCCTCAGCTCAGTCTGCTATATGCTGGCCATACACTAGTACTGCTATATCATTCCTCTGCCCTCCTGTGCCTCAGCTCAGGCTGCTATATGCCGACCATACACTAGTACTGCTATATCATTCCTCTGCCCCCCTGTGCCTCAGCTCAGTCTGCTATATGCTGGCCATACCCTATATCATTCCTCTGCCCTCCTGTGCCTCAGCTCAGTCTGCTATATGCTGGCCATACACTAGTACTACTATATCATTCCTCTGCCCTCCTGTGCCTCAGCTCAGTCTGCTATATGCCGGCCATACACTAGTACTGCTATATCATTCCTCTGCCCTCCTCTGCCTCAGCTCAGTCTGCTATATGCCGGCCATCCACTAATACTGCTATATCATTCCTCTGCCCTCCTGTGCCTCAGCTCAGTCTGCTATATGCTGGCCATACTCTAGCAGTACTATATAATTTCTCTGCCCTCCTCTGCCTCAGCTCAGTCTGCTATATGCCGGCCATCCACTAATACTGCTATATCATTCCTCTGCCCTCCTGTGCCTCAACTCAGTCTGCTATATGCTGGCCATACACTAGTACTACTATATCATTCCTCTGCCCTCCTGTGCCTCAGCTCAGTCTGCTATATGCCGGCCATACACTAGCGCTGCTATATCATTCCTTTGCCCTCCTGTGCCTCAGCTCAGTCTGCTATATGCTGGCCATACACTAGTACTGCTATATCATTCCTCTGCCCCCTGTGCCTCAGCTCAGTCTGCTATATGCCGGCCATTCACTAATACTGCTATATCATTCCTCTGCCCTCCTGAGCCTCAGCTCAGGCTGCTATATGCAGTCCATACACTAGTACTGCTATATCATTCCTCTGCCCTCCTGTGCCTCAGCTCAGTCTGCTATATGCCGGCCATACACTAGTACTGCTATGTCATTCCTCTGCCCCCCTGTGCCTCAGCTCAGTCTGCTATATGCTGGCCATACACTAGTAGTGCGATTTCATTCCTCTGCCCTCCTGTACCTCAGCTTAGTCTGCTATATGCTGGCCATACACTAGTACTGCAGTATCGTTCCTCTGCCCTCCTGTGCCTCAGCTCAGTCTGCTATATGCTGGCCATACCCTATATCATTCCTCTGCCCTTCTGTGCCTCAGCTCAGTCTGCTATATGCTGGCCATACCCTATATCATTCCTCTGCCCTCCTGTGCCTCAGCTCAGTCTGCTATATGCTGGCCATACACTAGTACTACTATATCATTCCTCTGCCCTACTGTGCCTCATCTCAGTCCGCTATATCATTCCTCTGCCCTCCTGTGTCTCAGCTCAGGCTGCTATATGCTGGCCATACACTAGTACTACTATATAATTCCTCTGCCCCCCTGTGCCTCAGCTCAGTCTGCTATATGCTGGCCATATACTAGTACTACTATATCATTCCTCTGCCCTCCTGTGCCTCAGCTCAGTCTGCTATATGCTGGCCATACACTAGTACTGCTATATCATTCCTCTGCCCTCCTGTGCCTCAGCTCAGTCTGCTATATGCCGGCCATTCACTAATACTGCTATATCATTCCTCTGCCCTCCTGTGCCTCAGCTCAGGCTGCTATATGCCGACCATACACTAGTACTGCTATATCATTCCTCTGCCCCCCTGTGCCTCAGCTCAGTCTGCTATATGCTGGCCATACCCTATATCATTCCTCTGCCCTCCTGTGCCTCAGCTCAGGCTGCTATATGCCGACCATACACTAGTACTGCTATATCATTCCTCTGCCCCCCTGTGCCTCAGCTCAGTCTGCTATATGCTGGCCATACCCTATATCATTCCTCTGCCCTCCTGTGCCTCAGCTCAGTCTGCTATATGCTGGCCATACACTAGTACTGCTATATCATTCCTCTGCCCTCCTGTGCCTCAGCTCAGTCTGCTATATGCCGGCTATACACTAGTACTGCTATATCATTCCTCTGCCGTCCTGTGCCTCAGCTCAGTCTGCTATATCATTCCTCTGCCCTCCTGTGCCTCAGCTCAGGCTGCTATATGCCGACCATACACTAGTACTGCTATATCATTCCTCTGCCCTCCTGTGCCTCAGCTCAGTCCGCTATATGCTGGACATCCACTAGTACTGCTATATCATTCCTCTGCCCTCCTGTGCCTCAGCTCAGTCTGCTATATGCTGGCCATATACTAGTACTACTATATCATTCCTCTGTCCTCCTGTGCCTCAGCTCAGTCTGCTATATGCTGGCCATACACTAGTACTGCTATATCATTCCTCTGCCCTCCTGTGCCTCAGCTCAGACTGCTATATGCCGGCCATACACTAGTACTGCTATATCATTCCTCTGCCCTCCTGTGCCTCAGCTCAGGCTGCTATATGCCGACCATACACTAGTACTGCTATATCATTCCTCTGCCCCCCTGTGCCTCAGCTCAGTCTGCTATATGCTGGCCATACCCTATATCATTCCTCTGCCCTCCTGTGCCTCAGCTCAGTCTGCTATATGCTGGCCATACACTAGTACTACTATATCATTCCTCTGCCCTCCTGTGCCTCAGCTCAGTCTGCTATATGCCGGCCATACACTAGTACTGCTATATCATTCCTCTGCCCTCCTGTGCCTCAGCTCAGTCTGCTATATGCCGGCCATACACTAGTACTGCTATATCATTCCTCTGCCCTCCTGTACCTCAGCTCAGTCTGCTATATGCTGGCCATACACTAGTACTGCAGTATCATTCCTCTGCCCTCCTGTGCCTCAGCTCAGTCTGCTATATGCTGGCCATACCCTAGTACTGCTATATCATTCCTCTGCCCCCCTGTGCCTCAGCTCAGTCTGCTATATGCTGGCCATACCCTATATCATTCCTCTGCCCTCCTGTGCCTCAGCTCAGTCTGCTATATGCTGGCCATACACTAGTACTACTATATCATTCCTCTGCCCTCCTGTGCCTCAGCTCAGTCTGCTATATGCCGGCCATACACTAGTACTGCTATATCATTCCTCTGCCCTCCTGTACCTCAGCTCAGTCTGCTATATGCTGGCCATACACTAGTACTGCAGTATCATTCCTCTGCCCTCCTGTGCCTCAGCTCAGTCTGCTATATGCTGGCCATACCCTAGTACTGCTATATCATTCCTCTGCCCTCCTGTGCCTCAGCTCAGTCTGCTATATGCCGGCTATACACTAGTACTGCTATATCATTCCTCTGCCCTCCTGTGCCTCAGCTCAGGCTGCTATATCATTCCTCTGCCCTCCTGTGCCTCAGCTCAGGCTGCTATATGCCGACCATACACTAGTACTGCTATATCATTCCTCTGCCCTCCTGTACCTCAGCTCAGTCTGCTATATGCCGACCATACACTAGTACTACTATATCATTCCTCTGCCCCCCTGTGCCTCAGCTCAGTCTGCTATATGCCGGCCATACCCTATGTCATTCCTCTGCCCTCCTGTGCCTCAGCTCAGTCTGCTATATGCTGGCCATACACTAGTACTACTATATCATTCCTCTGCCCTACTGTGCCTCAGCTCAGTCTGCTATATGCTGGCCATACACTAGTACTACTATATCATTCCTCTGCCCTCCTGTGCCTCAGCTCAGTCTGCTATATGCCGGCCATACACTAGTACTGCTATATCATTCCTCTGCCCTCCTGTGCCTCAGCTCTGTCTGCTATATGCTGGCCATACACTAGTACTACTATATCATTCCTCTGCCCTCCTGTGCCTCAGCTCAGTCTGCTATATGCCGGCCATACACTAGCGCTGCTATATCATTCCTTTGCCCTCCTGTGCCTCAGCTCAGTCTGCTATATGCTGGCCATACGCTAGTACTGCTATATCATTCCTCTGCCCTCCTGTGCCTCAGCTCAGGCTGCTATATGCAGTCCATACACTAGTACTGCTATATCATTCCTCTGCCCTCCTGTGCCTCAGCTCAGTCTGCTATATGCCGGCCATACACTAGTACTGCTATGTCATTCCTCTGCCCCCCTGTGCCTCAGCTCAGTCTGCTATATGCTGGCCATACACTAGTAGTGCGATTTCATTCCTCTGCCCTCCTGTACCTCAGCTTAGTCTGCTATATGCTGGCCATACACTAGTACTGCAGTATCGTTCCTCTGCCCTCCTGTGCCTCAGCTCAGTCTGCTATATGCTGGCCATACCCTATATCATTCCTCTGCCCTCCTGTGCCTCAGCTCAGGCTGATATATGCCGACCATACACTAGTACTGCTATATCATTCCTCTGCCCCCCTGTGCCTCAGCTCAGTCTGCTATATGCTGGCCATACCCTATATCATTCCTCTGCCCTCCTGTGCCTCAGCTCAGTCTGCTATATGCTGGCCATACACTAGTACTACTATATCATTCCTCTGCCCTCCTGTGCCTCAGCTCAGTCTGCTATATGCCGGCCATACACTAGTACTGCTATATCATTCCTCTGCCCTCCTGTACCTCAGCTCAGTCTGCTATATGCTGGCCATACACTAGTACTGCTATATCATTCCTCTGCCCTCCTGTGCCTCAGCTCAGTCTGCTATATGCCGGCTATACACTAGTACTGCTATATCATTCCTCTGCCGTCCTGTGCCTCAGCTCAGGCTGCTATATCATTCCTCTGCCCTCCTGTGCCTCAGCTCAGGCTGCTATATGCCGACCATACACTAGTACTGCTATATCATTCCTCTGCCCTCCTGTGCCTCAGCTCAGTCCGCTATATGCTGGACATCCACTAGTACTGCTATATCATTCCTCTGCCCTCCTGTGCCTCAGCTCAGTCTGCTATATGCTGGCCATATACTAGTACTACTATATCATTCCTCTGTCCTCCTGTGCCTCAGCTCAGTCTGCTATATGCTGGCCATACACTAGTACTGCTATATCATTCCTCTGCCCTCCTGTGCCTCAGCTCAGACTGCTATATGCCGGCCATACACTAGTACTGCTATATCATTCCTCTGCCCTCCTGTGCCTCAGCTCAGGCTGCTATATGCCGACCATACACTAGTACTGCTATATCATTCCTCTGCCCCCCTGTGCCTCAGCTCAGTCTGCTATATGCTGGCCATACCCTATATCATTCCTCTGCCCTCCTGTGCCTCAGCTCAGTCTGCTATATGCTGGCCATACACTAGTACTACTATATCATTCCTCTGCCCTCCTGTGCCTCAGCTCAGTCTGCTATATGCCGGCCATACACTAGTACTGCTATATCATTCCTCTGCCCTCCTGTACCTCAGCTCAGTCTGCTATATGCTGGCCATACACTAGTACTGCAGTATCATTCCTCTGCCCTCCTGTGCCTCAGCTCAGTCTGCTATATGCTGGCCATACCCTATATCATTCCTCTGCCCTCCTGTGCCTCAGCTCAGTCTGCTATATGCTGGCCATACACTAGTACTGCTATATCATTCCTCTGCCCTCCTGTGCCTCAGCTCAGGCTGCTATATCATTCCTCTGCCCTCCTGTGCCTCAGCTCAGGCTGCTATATGCCGACCATACACTAGTACTGCTATATCATTCCTCTGCCCTCCTGTACCTCAGCTCAGTCTGCTATATGCCGACCATACACTAGTACTACTATATCATTCCTCTGCCCCCCTGTGCCTCAGCTCAGTCTGCTATATGCCGGCCATACCCTATATCATTCCTCTGCCCTCCTGTGCCTCAGCTCAGTCTGCTATATGCTGGCCATACACTAGTACTACTATATCATTCCTCTGCCCTACTGTGCCTCAGCTCAGTCTGCTATATGCTGGCCATACACTAGTACTACTATATCATTCCTCTGCCCTCCTGTGCCTCAGCTCAGTCTGCTATATGCTGGCCATACACTAGTACTACTATATCATTCCTCTGCCCTCCTGTGCCTCAGCTCAGTCTGCTATATGCTGGCCATACACTAGCGCTGCTATATCATTCCTTTGCCCTCCTGTGCCTCAGCTCAGTCTGCTATATGCTGGCCATACACTAGTACTGCTATATCATTCCTCTGCCCCCTGTGCCTCAGCTCAGTCTGCTATATGCCGGCCATTCACTAATACTGCTATATCATTCCTCTGCCCTCCTGTGCCTCAGCTCAGGCTGCTATATGCAGTCCATACACTAGTACTGCTATATCATTCCTCTGCCCTCCTGTGCCTCAGCTCAGTCTGCTATATGCCGGCCATACACTAGTACTGCTATGTCATTCCTCTGCCCCCCTGTGCCTCAGCTCAGTCTGCTATATGCTGGCCATACACTAGTAGTGCGATTTCATTCCTCTGCCCTCCTGTACCTCAGCTTAGTCTGCTATATGCTGGCCATACACTAGTACTGCAGTATCGTTCCTCTGCCCTCCTGTGCCTCAGCTCAGTCTGCTATATGCTGGCCATACCCTATATCATTCCTCTGCCCTTCTGTGCCTCAGCTCAGTCTGCTATATGCTGGCCATACCCTATATCATTCCTCTGCCCTCCTGTGCCTCAGCTCAGTCTGCTATATGCTGGCCATACACTAGTACTACTATATCATTCCTCTGCCCTACTGTGCCTCATCTCAGTCCGCTATATCATTCCTCTGCCCTCCTGTGTCTCAGCTCAGGCTGCTATATGCTGGCCATACACTAGTACTACTATATAATTCCTCTGCTCCCCTGTGCCTCAGCTCAGTCTGCTATATGCTGGCCATATACTAGTACTACTATATCATTCCTCTGCCCTCCTGTGCCTCAGCTCAGTCTGCTATATGCTGGCCATACACTAGTACTGCTATATCATTCCTCTGCCCTCCTGTGCCTCAGCTCAGTCTGCTATATGCCGGCCATACACTGGTACTGCTATATCATTCCTCTGCCCTCCTGTGCCTCAGCTCAGGCTGCTATATGCCGACCATACACTAGTACTGCTATATCATTCCTCTGCCCCCCTGTGCCTCAGCTCAGTCTGCTATATGCTGGCCATACACTAGTACTGCAGTATCATTCCTCTGCCCTCCTGTGCCTCAGCTCAGTCTGCTATATGCTGGCCATACCCTAGCACTGCTATATCATTCCTCTGCCCTCCTGTGCCTCAGCTCAGGCTGCTATATCATTCCTCTGCCCTCCTGTGCCTCAGCTCAGGCTGCTATATGCCGACCATACACTAGTACTGCTATATCATTCCTCTGCCCTCCTGTGCCTCAGCTCAGTTCGCTATATGCTGGACATCCACTAGTACTGCTATATCATTCCTCTGCCCCCCTGTGCCTCAGCTCAGTCTGCTATATGCTGGCCATACACTAGTACTACTATATCATTCCTCTGCCCCCCTGTGCCTCAGCTCAGTCTGCTATATGCTGGCCATATACTAGTACTACTATATCATTTCTCTGCCCCCCTGTGCCTCTGCTCAGGCTGCTATATGCTGGCCATATACTAGTACTACTATATCATTTCTCTGCCCTCCTGTGCCTCAGCTCAGTCTGCTATATGCTGGCCATACACTAGTACTACTATATCATTCCTCTGCCCTCCTGTGCCAGAGCTCAGTCTGCTATATGCTGGCCATACACTAGTACTACTATATCATTCCTCTGCCCTCCTGTGCCAGAGCTCAGGCTGCTATATGCTGGCCATACACTAGTACTACTATATCATTTCTCTGCCCCCCTGTGCCTCAGCTCAGGCTGCTATATGCTGGCCATACACTAGTACTGCTATAACATTCCTCTGCCCTCCTGTGCCTCAGCTCAGTCTGCTATATGCTGGCCATACACTAGTACTGCTATATCATTCCTCTGCCCTCCTGTGCCTCAGCTCATGCTGCTATATGCTGGCCATACACTAGCAGTATGATTTCAGGCTGATTGCCCTTCTGTGCGACGCATCGTACGATGAATAGTATGGAAATCGTGTAGTTGTATTAGGTAGGATACGATGCGATGCTGCTGCAGCTCCTAAACGTATCTTATGATCAGATGTGCGGCCCATCATATCTATCGTTATCGTATGCCGAGCGTGCTGTGTATATCGTATGATCAGGTGTGCGGGCCATCATACCTATCGTTATCGTATGCCGAGCGTGCCGTGTATATCATATGATCAGATGTGCGGCCCATCATCTCGTTATCGTATGCCGAGCGTGACGTGTATTTGCGCATGCGGTGCATCGATTGTTCCAGGGGTGCCGGGAATGGCCCCGGGCTATACGCCTAGGCCTGGTGTGCCCTCGACAAGGGGACCCCTTTATTGGGGGTGGTCCCCAGCTCCCCAGGGATCCCCGTCCTGGGCTGACTAGGGGTCAGGGTTAATGTTTCGGCTGGAAAGGGCTCCCCTGGCTGTGGCATTAGCCCCCCCCACACTAGAAAAACTCCAGTTCTGGATAATATAGGGGGACCCTACGCAGTTTTTTTTCCCCCTGTATTTCCATAACTAGGACCGGCTCAGAGCCCAGTGCTGGTTGCACAGAATACGTCATTTGTCCCCCCGTATTTTGGCAATCAGGGCTGGCTCTGACTAGCCCGGTGCTGGTTGTGCTTACATATGGGGGACCCCTACGTCATTTGTCCCCCGTATGTTGCACAATCGGCACTCGGTCACTAAAAGCCTGGGACTGGCTGCTCTTTGGGGGGAGAGGGGTTCACAGATGCACAAACTGCTCTCACTGAACCATCATCCCTGCGTCTGTGTTTATTTTATTAAAGACCGGTGCAATGCATCATGGATCGTATGGACATCGTGTGTCAATATTGCGGACGGGACTGTCAGGGAGATCAAGGGAAATCGTAAGATGAAGCTTATCTTCTGCTGGTCGTACTAGTGTATGGCTATCATCACCCTTATATCTCTCATACTGTATACCTCCTATATACCTGTTCTATTTCCTAGCTACAGTATATAGCTCCTATACCTATATGTTCTATATCTTCTATATACCTCTCATATATCCTATATACCTCCTGTACCTGTTCTATATCTTCTATATAGAGTGCATCCGGAAAGTATTCACAACGCTTCACTTTACCTGTTTTATATCTTCTACATACCTCTCATATATCTCTTACATAACTGGTATATAGCTAGGAAATATATCTCCTATATACCTCTTATATTTCTTCAGGGTCCATAGGGCTCCACAGGGAGACATTGGGCTGTAGGTGGGACTTGGAGGACTGGACACCAACAGCAAAGCTTTTCTATCCCAGGATGCTCCGGTCCTTCCCCCTGTACCCCGCCCACAGCCTGAGGGCAACTCAGTTTCGTTGGTGTCCGGCAGGAGCTGGGTCACCGTTAGACGTTGGGGCCGCTATTACGCAGCACAAGCTTTACCTTTATTTTACCTTTATTTTACCTTTATTTTACTTTTATTTTACCTTTATTTTACCTTTATTTTACTTTTATTTTACTTTTATTTTCATTTATGTTACTACAGAGCAGCAGCGCTAGAGAGTCCTCTGGTCGTCTGCACTGCTGCTCCATCACCCCTCCGCGGCGCTGCGACACCAGCCCACGGCTAGGTACTCTCGGCGGGGGTCCGGGGGGACCTAGCTAGCAGGGCTACCCAGACTGCAGCCGGGACTGAAGGGAACAGGTAAGGCGGATTCCCGCTTGCGGGGACCCGCGTCTATGCGCAGTCTTGCCTCTGGTCTCAGGTGACAGACTGGAGGCGCTGATGTGGACACCGGTTCGTCCGGGACTCCACTAGACCACCAGGGCATTACAATACTGGCGCAGATTAGGCCAGGGACCCGGCCTAGGAGGAAAAGGCGCATAGGGGAGAAGGTCCTCTCCTTGCGACCCCTCACCCGGCTCGCCATTCCACCGCCCGCTTGCCTCCCCTGAGCTGCTCCTCCCTCACCGTCCGTCCCTTCTGAGACTCACACCAGACATTTTCTGCATCAGGTCTCCAGGAAAGCTGGGTCCAGTATCCCTGTATACCTCTCCCAGGGGCCAGGTTATACAGCACTATATCACATACTGTATATCTGTTTTGCGCACTACACTTTGCCATATTGTACATATATCTGGGTTGCTCACTGCACTTTGCCATATTGTACATATATCTGGGTTGCTCACTGCACTGTGCCATATTGTACATACAGTATATCTGGGTTGCTCACTGCACTGTGCCAGATCGTGTGCTACAATTATCCTTACAGCTGTGTCTGGCAATGGCAATAATTACAAGCAGCCTGCAACTCCCACTCTGGTGTCTTACAAGTCCTGTTTAGCAGGCTTGGCTTCAGAGGTTCTCATTCAGGATGGTCTATGTGCATCTTGTTATACGGTACCTGGCCCCTCAGCCCCGGCATCCTCTCCTCAGGACCCCCCGGGCTTCCATTTAACATGTGTTGGCAATAACTGTGGTTGACCTAGTGGTCCCGGAGGTAGCTCCCCCTATGGGATGGCCACAGCAGGTACTCCCTGTGAATCCTTTGCCTCCCCCATGAGTAGACATTTCTACCTCAGTGCAGAGTCTACCGGAAGTGGGCCTCATGACACAAGCTTCCAATGTACGGGGCCAGGACAAGGGACCCCGACGCAGCCTTCGTGGACTTATTATCGGTGAAGTGGACTTTCCATTTGGCATACCTCTTTCTTCCAGTCTCTCTTCTGCCTCGAGTTCATCGGAAGTTCAAGCAGGAAGGGGGCACAGTCTTGGCCCAGATGTCATTGGTACTCCGATCTTCAAAGTCTCTCCATAGACGTTCCTCTCCAACTTCCTCTACGACCAGACCTGATGTCTCGGAGTCGCTGTCTACATTCGGATCTGGCCCATCTGTCTTTAACGACTTTGCTCTTGAGACCAGTTTTTCCAGCTCTGTGGTCCAGACCATGTTTGGGGCACGTAAACCGGCTTCTGCCAGAAATTATCACCGGGTTTGGCATACATATTTCCAGTGGTGTGCTACTAGAAACTATGACCCTCAGGTTTTTAGAGTTTGAAGAATCCTTGCTTTCTTCAAGCTGGATTGGATCTCTGACTCTGCCTAGCCTCTCTGAAGGTGCACATCTCTGCTCTGTCCATCTGGTTCCAGCGCAGAATTGCTCCCCTACCGATGGTCACACCTTCCTGCAAGGTGTTCTACGTATACAACCTCCCTTTGTCCCTCCTGTGGCTCCATGGGATTTGTCAGTGGTTCTCCACGTATTTCAGGAACCTCCTTTCGATCCCCTGGATTCAGTAGATGTCAAATGACTCACTGCGAAGACTGTTTCTTCTTGCTATAGCATCTTCCCATAGGATATTGGATTTAGGGATGCTTTCCTGTCGCTCCCCATTTCTAATCTTTCATCCAGAGAGGGCTGTTCTTCGAACGCAATCTGGCTTCCTTCCCAAGGTGGTCTCTCGTTTCCACCTCAATGAGGAAATTGTGGCTCCGGCCTTTCAATCACCAGACCTCTCGGCAGGTGAGGCCTCTTTGGATGTGGTCCGTGCTCTGGAGATCTACGTGGACCGTACTAGTTCCATCAGGAAATCGGATTCCCTCTTCATCCTATATGGATTCCATAAGAAGGGATGGCCAGCTAACAAATGGACTCTGGCCAGATGGCTTTGCATGACTATCTCACAGGCTTACACGAAGACTGTGCTGGCTAAAGTATCTGCTCATTCTACTCACTCTGTCGCATCTGCCGGACATCTATGCAAGGTGGCCACGTGGTCTTCTATCCACACCTTTCTTAGTTTCTATGCCTTTGATACATTTGCCCTTCAGGATGTTTCCTGCGAGCGCCGGGTTCTCCTCTCAGCTCAGGAGCCTCCCTGCCCTTGAACTGCTTTGGGACATCCAAATTGTCTCCCTGTGGAGCCCTATGGACCCGGAAGAAGAAAAGGAGAGTTATGGTAAAACTTTCCCTTGCTAACACTTTCTTCGAAGTCCATAGTGTCCACAGGGTACCCACACTGACTAACCTGGCTTCTATGGGTTTCTGTTCTTGGTCACTTTTTTTCCTTCGCTGTGTGTGTGTGATTCCTCAGTGTACCGGTCTTCTTTCTCTCCCTCACTCCGCTAACTCGCCCGATCAGCTGCTGCTCCCCTTCCCTCTCACCCTCACTCCGCTAACTCGCCCGATCAGCTGCTGCTCCCCTTCCCTCTCTCCCTCACTCCGATAACTCGCCCGATCAGCTGCTGCTCCCCTTCCTCTCACCCTCACTCCGATAACTCGCCCGATCAGCTGCTGCTCCCCTTCCCTCTCACCCTCACTCCGATAACTCGCCCGATCAGCTGCTGCTCCCCTTCCCTCTCACCCTCACTCCGATAACTCGCCCAATCAGCTGCTGCGCCCTTCCCTCTCACCCTCACTCCGATAACTCGCCCGGTCAACTGCTGCTCCCCTTCCCTCTCACCCTCACTCCGATAACTCGCCCGGTCAGCTGCTGCTCCCCTTCCCTCTCACCCTCACTCCGATAACTCGCCCGGTCAGCTGCTGCTCCCCTTCCCTCTCACCCGCACTCCGATAACTCGCCCGGTCAGCTGCTGCTCCCCTTCCCTCTCGCCATCCATCTCTGCAGAGCGCATAAATCCACTGTGTGCTACCAGTATAGTCTCCGCCAGCATTTCTAGCAACAACATTTGTCTGTTCACTCTCTAGATTGTAAGCTCTTGTGAACAGTGTTCCTGATTCACTACGGATCACAACTCTGCTTATACACACGCAACAAAGTTGCTAATAGCGGTGAAATGTAAATGTTTGCATTCACATTGCGATCGCAGCCTGACATAAGGACGCACACTTCCCCTTACTCACATCCGTTTACGGGGGAAACCTAGAGAAACAATCGGTAACATCTGACCATACGCACACTTCCTCTTGCTTATATCTGTATACTAGGGGAACATAGAGAAACAATCGGTAACATCGGACCCATAAGCACACTTCCCCTTACTCACATCTGTATACTAGGGGAACATAGAGAAACAATTGGTAACATCGGACCATACGCACACTTCCTCTTGCTTATATCCGTATACTAGGGGAACATAGAGAAACGATCGGTAACATCGGACCATATGCACACTTCCCCTTACTCACATCCGTATACTAGGGGAACATAGAGAAACAATCGGTAACATCGGACCCATACGCACAGGCCCTGACCTTATTCACATCCGTATACTAGGGGAACATAGAGAAACAATCAGTAACATCGGACCCATACGCACAGGACCTGACCTTACTCAGAAGTTGGTAACCACCACGCACGCTATCAGGGCTATGGCTGCTTACGGCCACGCAGTAGATAATTTATGCACGTCCCTGGAACGGCTTGGAAACATACTGGGTTTGCCTGATTCCCCTCCCCCCATCGCAATTGCTAGTTTACGCAGTACAATGCATGCGCAGGATGCAACAATTGACTGATTGCGTGCGTAAGAGGAACTGCGTTCCTTGGTGAATGAGGCCCTGTGTCCCCTCTCTACCTTCTGTCTCATGTCGGCACCTTCCTGTCGCCTTTGCATGTAATCAGTGTGTATATATGATTTATAACTTGTTACTCTGTCCTAGGGCTTTGTGGCATCTTATAAATAGACAATATAGCGTGCCACCTGTTAGACGCGTTTTAGTGGTGTATTGTCCTATTTCTGGTCATCTATGAGAAATGTACATTGTACAGCGCAGTGTTGAGAATTGCGACGCTGAATCTTCACCGATGTATAAAAATTATTTTCTTAAAAAGTAGATACAGTAGGTGCAGAAGCTCCTGAATGTGAGCAAGCTTATCCTGGGATTTGTAGTACAACCCGAACTGAAATCATAGCGCAATTTTCTTTTGTTTCAGGTATTGCGGAGATTGTCATGTGCAGACCTCGTGCTCGGAACTCGTTTGGGAAATTGTTTGTTAACGAGGTGAAGACACAAAGACACTTTACTTCCTGTAATCTGCTGTCACACAACTTTAACCTTATGTATCACACAACTGTAATGTATGTATCAGAACTGTAATGTATGTATCACAACTTTAACCTAGAACTTTAATTGTTTGTCAACAAGTTGGACTTCAAATTATTAACTTTTCCCACCTTGATGTAGGACTTTGTCTCTAGCTGGGATCTGAATAACTTTGTCCCAATGTTCTGTGACCCCTAGAGACGTAGTTTAGAACATATTGCATGCCTAGCAAAGACAGACCCAGGGGCCACACATAGTTTAGAACATATTGCATGCCTAGCAAAGACAGACCCAGGGGCCACACATAGTTTAGAACATATTGCATGCCTAGCAAAGACAGACCCAGGGGCCACACAGTTTAGAACATATTGCATGCCTAGCAAAGACAGACCCAGGGGCCACACATAGTTTAGAACATACTGCATGCCTAGCAAAGACTGACCCAGGGGCCACACAGTTTAGAACATATTGCATGCCTAGCAAAGACCGACCCAGGGGCCACACAGTTTAGAACATATTGCATGCCTAGCAAAGACAGACCCAGGGGCCGCACATAGGTTTAGAACATACTGCATGCCTAGCAAAGACTGACCCAGGGGCCACACTTGAGGTCTGGATAAATCATGGCTCTAGCCATTAGGATAACTTGCTCCTATAATATGGATGCGCAAGGCTGGCGTCAATTTCCCTGTTGGATCCAATAGTAGATCCAGACGTGCAGCTTGGAACAGTAGGAGTTTCTCAACAATGCCCCTCCGCACACCGTTAGAGATAAAGGGTGGTTCCAGCCTTTCTGTGATCTATTCCGAGTTTTTATTTGATAGTGATCTCCATGTATTTGTAGATATGTAATAAAATTAAAAAAAATAGCAATATCGTATAATACCGCTGAGACTTTTTTTTTAATTTTTTGGAAAAGTTGAAATACATTCCCCATATATTGCTGAGTGATGAGCGTTGGACACAATTCTCACCGTGGTCCTACGGTGGTTACAGAAAGTAACGTGGATCTGGATGTCTTTGAGTCACTCCAGGTTGATATGGATCTGCGGGGGGAAACAGATGACCAGCTTCCATCGTACAGATCAATAATCCCAATACAAGGTGCTACAATGTTAGGTTACAGGAGGCGCTGGAACCACCCTCTATTACAGTGAGTCAGGGAGGTTAGAGAGGGCGTAGGGCCGAATCGTGTACTCACATTATGGCTGATATTCCTCCACTAGCTGTCACGGCTGCTGACACTTGAGACTCCTGGAGGGAGTCAGGCCTACTGGGCACTATACACTGAGGTGGTTTTAGGAATGACCTTTTCATGAAATCTCAGTAACACGGAATAAAAATAGAATTTATTCACAGGCAGAATATTATAGCAACGTTACACATAAAGTCTCAACAACACAGAAGTTCAGATATGCAGTAATCAATATAGGAGTAAGTCCCCATATGTAAATAAAGTCTCTGATACAAATGTGGTAGGGAACCCCGAGTCCAATATGAGGCAAGACCTCAGGATGGTATAATGGACCTTACTAGGGATGAGACCTGTAGCGTGATGAAAATCCGGAACAGGGTTAAGCCCTGCAATGTAGTGAAGATCCGGGACAGGGTTGAGCCCTGTGATGCGGTGAAGGTCCGGAGCAGGATTGAGCCCTGCAACGTGACGAGGATCTGGAGCGGGGTTGAGCCCCGTGATGTAGTGAGGGTCCGGAGTGGGGTTGAGCCCTGCGACGTGACGGGGATCCGGAGCGGGGTTGAGCCCCGCGATGCACGAAGGGTCCGGTGACGATAACTAACGGTGCAGTTGACAACTGTAGTAAAGGTGAGTTCAATGTCCACGGAAGTAGAAGACAACAGGCAGAGTAAATAATCCAGCGGGGGATGCAACCACAGCAATGGAGCAGAATAACAATACTTAGGCAATGGCAATGCTGAGCTCTGTAGTGCGGCTGGTAACCAGTATCAGAAGTTTAACCAGAACATGGTCAGAGATATAGCAAAGTCCACGGCAAACCACAGGCACAGCAGGGATCTGGCAGGAGTCCAAGAAAGACCTGAAAGTAACGTTGCACAGACACTGAGACACAGTTAGTAACAGGCTTTATACTATGGGTCTGTGATCCATAGGACGTTCAGAACGTGACCCAAATGGAATCAGGTTTGAAATAATGAGCAATCTAGGAATCCCACAACCTGACACCTGGGAAACAGATCACTTTAACTCTCTATCCCCTCTATGTGGAGAACGCCAGTAACCAGGATAGATCCTCCAACAACCACAATGGAACTTTGACAAATGTAGTTTATCTTTACGTACTGAGATAGTCACAGTCCTGACACTAGCCTGATGTAAGAACTGTTGTAATACATGAGAATGCATTTAATATGCTATATATAGTATTTATTATATTAATATATTTATTTTACATGTTCAGGTTTGTTCAGCTTACTAGTGATTTGCCATTCACACTTATTACAAATTCGGTTCTAGTTTTTTCACTCTGTAGACAGTCTTCGCCATGACGCCAGCGTCCGAGTGGTGGTGGTCAGGAGTGCCGTCCCTGGCGTGTTCTGTGCAGGTAAGGCTCATGCGTTGCTACCAGTAACCAATGTATGTCCTGTGCCGCCTGGCCGGCCTCCACGTAGTGACTTGTACATGTATGAGATCTGTGCCGTCAGCAGGCTAATCACTGTCACTCTATACTTCTGTTTATTGCTGCAATGAAGACGACCTTGTGAGTATCACACCTCCTGCCCTGTGCCCTCATTGTGTCACTAAACGTCAGCCCAGGCATTTCTTATCTGTACATAGCAGCCAGAGGCTCTGCAGCTGCTGTATAACTACAACTCCCAGAATGCCCTGTGAGCCCCTCACGGGTAGGCCACGCTGGGAACCGTTCTCCAATGGCTGCTGGGCCCTGGGTTGCTCACATCTGTTGCCTGACTTAGTACGTTGTGGACCCCCAGTTACAATTAGAAGGTGACCCAGCTTGTTGCACTGAGGGTGAGGTCAGATGATGGTAAATTGCTGTGGGGTTGGGAGGGGACACATCTGTTGCCTGACTTAGTACGTTGTGGACCCCCAGTTACAATTAGGAGGTGACCCAGCTTGTTGCACTGAGGGTCAGATGATGGTAAATTGCTGTGGGGTTGGGAGGGGACACATCTGTTGCCTGACTTAGTACGTTGTGGACCCCCAGTTACAATTAGGAGGTGACCCAGCTTGTTGCACTGAGGGTCAGATGATGGTAAATTGCTGTGGGGGTTGGGAGGGGACACATCTGAACTAAACTCGGTGTTGGAATAAATCTGCCCAGTATCTGTGCTGCACCCAGTGCAAGCCGCACGTACCCTGCACGCAAAACTAATGCAGTGACACAGCGCAGTGCGTCCAGGTGCTAAGTCTGTCCTTATACATGAGACCCAATGCTTCCACCATCCCTCCTGTCACTCACAGGCGCAGACCTCAAGGAGCGAGCCAAGATGGAGAATTCTGAGGCGTCTCTCTTTGTCCAGGGTCTGCGGAAGCTAATGAGTGAGATTGGTGAGTGCGCCAGGCCAGGCCGGCAGAGAGCGGAGCAGCGTTTCTGTTATGGAGCCGGTGATTCTTACTCTATAGGAGGAATCTGTAGACTTCTTGCAGTAAGAGTCTCAGTATGAGCTCAGGCCGCCCTTCGGCCTGTAATAAATAATGCTTGGAGAAGCGCCTGGCGTTTCCCTGTAAGATGCCGTTCTCAGCGTATAGTGGGTGTATGTTAATTACATGTCTCTGCGTTCTGGTTGGATAGTGTATAGGGCTCATATTGCAGGGGTTTAGGAATGGGAGGAGCCAGTGATAATGGTGGGAGTGGTTACAAGTGACCATGGCGTGGAGGAGGCAACACGAAAACCGTCCAGAGCTAGATGAGGCCCAGTTTGGCGCTTGGCATTAGTGTCAAAATCGCTTTGGTTTACGCTGGGGCTTGTTGGTGTGGGCGGTGGCATCACTTCGGGGGCTACGTTTGGCAGATTGTCTCTTTAGCGTTACGCGTCTTATAGACCCAGCTGAGCCTGTTATCTATAAAATAATTGTAGATATTCAGTATGTTGCGTTCGCCTCTTCCCAGCGGCCCTACCAATGCCCACCATTGCTGCAATAGACGGATATGCCCTGGGGGGCGGCCTGGAACTAGCCCTGGCATGTGATCTCCGTGTTGCAGGTATGTAACCATCAGACATGATTTTATACTCGGAGATAATTCATTATGGGACGCCTTAGAAAATATGTCTTCTATGTTGCAGCATCTTCAGCCAAGATGGGACTCGTTGAAACTACAAGAGGGTTACTCCCAGGAGCAGGTGAGTGTGGCATTCCGCCAAACGTACACACCCGTACGCTATACACCCGTACGCTATGCGTTACCCTGAGCTCCTTCCATTACAGGAGGCTCCCAGCGGCTCCCACGCCTGGTAGGAATTGGTTTAGCTAAAGAACTTATCTTTTCGGGCCGGCAGATTGAGGGGACACAGGCGTATAGAATCGGGCTGGTGAATGACGCTGTTCCACAAAATGAGGCTGGGGACTCAGCTTACAAGCGAGCATTGGAACTGGCGCACGAGATCCTCCCACAGGTACTGAACACGTTCCTCATACCCAACCCCAGCGTACTCCTATGGGGCATCAACAACACTACTATCTGAATGAATCGTGTTAGCAAGGCCGGTATACTCTAAATGTCCTCTCCACGGGCGCCGTCTGCATGGGAACCCGTACCTGCAGGTGGAGAAAGCATCGGAGCATGAAGCAGCGAAAGTGTAGTAACGAGTATGGAACAACATGGGCAATGCGCTGTAATCACGTCTGACTATGATGAGAGTGTGTTGATACACAATGTAATACACAATGTAATACACAATGGATGAATGAAAAGAGAAAAATATTTTACTTCTAAAAATGAAATCCATACATCACACACACAATACATTGAACGTATTACATGAAACATAAAAATATAGATGGATCGAACTAGTGAATTGCAAAAGTGTAAATGGGTTAAAAATTGCATCAATATATAAGATTGAATCAGAAAATGAATCCTGTTGAGTGAGAAAAATTGATACAGTGGAATGTAACAGATCAGATCAATTGTATCATTTCCATGGATTAGAATTGATACTGTCTCAGTTCTTTTTCACACTGTTTAGTATTACTGCCTTCTCACACCTGGAATAGATGTGGGTTATCCATATATATAAACTTTGGTTAAAAAAATATTTTGCTGGCGTCCCAGCATATATTTGTTGTGTTTGTGATAGCCGATTGGAGTGAAGTGACTCCTATTGTAAAATGAATATTCCTGTATAGGATATGTCCATCTGCACAGTGGAGAAAAAGCAGCAGACAAAAGGTTGTCTTTCTCTCCGTGTGTGTGGGGAGAGAAAGTGTGTCTTACCGCTCACCGGATAGATGCAACAGCGCTCTCCCAAATCAATGCAGTCTCTGTGGGGAGATAATGGTCAGCATACCGTGGTATCGGTAACTCCGTTGGTGGCGGCTGCTCAATCAGCTCCAAAATCCCGTCCCGACGTCATTGTCGTTCAATCCTTCCACTGCTTATCACACACCTGTACCTGCACCTTGGAGAATTTTCGAGCTGACCGCACAGGCAGCGGAGAAATCAGTTTCACGGAGCATCACCATCCAGCTCCCTACAGCGATCATATTTACCCGGGAGAACACTGCCACACTTACTCTGTCAGCGGGATTTTGGAGCTGATTGAACAGCCGCCACCAACGGAGTTACCGATACCACGGTATGCTGACCATTATCTCCCCACAGAGACTGCATTGATTTGGGAGAGCGCTGTTGCATCTATCCGGTGAGCGGTAAGACACACTTTCTCTCCCCACACACACGGAGAGAAAGACAACCTTTTGTCTGCTGCTTTTTCTCCACTGTGCAGATGGACATATCCTATACAGGAATATTCATTTTACAATAGGAGTCACTTCACTCCAATCGGCTATCACAAACACAACAAATATATGCTGGGACGCCAGCAAAATATTTTTTTAACCAAAGTTTATATATATGGATAACCCACATCTATTCCAGGTGTGAGAAGGCAGTAATACTAAACAGTGTGAAAAAGAACTGAGACAGTATCAATTCTAATCCATGGAAATGATACAATTGATCTGATCTGTTACATTCCACTGTATCAATTTTTCTCACTCAACAGGATTCATTTTCTGATTCAATCTTATATATTGATGCAATTTTTAACCCATTTACACTTTTGCAATTCACTAGTTCGATCCATCTATATTTTTATGTTTCATGTAATACGTTCAATGTATTGTGTGTGTGATGTATGGATTTCATTTTTAGAAGTAAAATATTTTTCTCTTTTCATTCATCCATTGTGTATTACATTGTGTATTACATTGTGTATCAACACACTCTCATCATAGTCAGACGTGATCACAGCGCATTGCCCATGTTGTTCCATTAGTATCCAAGTGGGAGTTTACAGTATACTCCTAGCAGTTGCAGCTGATCCCAATTGACAATTTTGTATTAACAACATTAGCGCCGAGAGTCGGGTAGGAATCTACCCTCTTTAGTAACGAGTATGGGCCTCATTCAGCAAGGATCGCAGTTGCTAATACGGACGCAGTCGGCCGACTGTTGCATTCTGCACATGCGCGAACCAGCCGCTGCGATCGGGACTGCGATCACAGAGGCTACGCAGACCCAACACAGAGTGATTGACAGGAAGTGCCATTTGTGGGTGGTGACCGGGGGGGGGGTCATTGCAGGGGCGTGCATAAACTATTTACTGCGTGGCCATACGTAGCCCGAGGTCTCATAGCGTGCGTGGCCATGCGTAGCCCGAGGTCTCATAATAGCATGCGTGTAAGGTCAGGACTTGTGCAAGTGTGCGTATGGGTACCGATGGTTTCGCTATTCTGCTAAGTATTCCGGATGTGTGTATGGTAAAGTGGGCGTCCTTATGTTGTGCTGAGTTTGCATTGCGATCGCAGCTGAACTGTGTGTGCGTATGCAGAATTGCGATCTGTAGTGAATCAAGCCCATGATCTGTAATGCAGATGAAACACTACAAACTGTTCCATTCAGGCCTCGGTGTATGGTGATTGGATGGCCGCAGCACTAGGACCAGCTGATCAGGCCTCGGTGTATGGTGATTGGATGGCAACAGCACTAGGGCCAGCTGATCAGGCCTCGGTGTATGGTGATTGGATGGCAACAGCACTAGGGCCAGCTGATCAGGCCTCGGTGTATGGTGATTGGATGGCAACAGCACTAGGGCCAGCTGACCAGGCCTCGGTGTATGGTGATTGGATGGCGGCAGCACTAGGACCAGCTGATCAGGCCTCGGTGTATGGTGATTGGATGGAGGCAGCACTAGGACCAGCTGATCAGGCCTCGGTGTATGGTGATTGGATGGAGGCAGCACTAGGACCAGCTGATCAGGCCTCGGTGTATGGTGATTGGATGGAGGCAGTACTAGGACCAGCTGATCAGGCCTCGGTGTATGGTGATTGGATGGCTGCAGCACTAGGACCAGCTGATCAGGCCTCGGTGTATGGTGATTGGATGGCGGCAGCACTAAGGCCAGCTGATCAAGCATCGTTGTATGATGATTGGATGGCGGCAGCACTAGGACCAGCTGATCAGGCCTCGGTGTATGGTGATTGGATGGCGGCAGCACTAGGACCAGCTGATCAGGCCTCGGTGTATGGTGATTGGATGGAGGTAGCACTAGGACCAGCTGATCAGGCCTCGGTGTATGGTGAT
The DNA here is from genome assembly GCA_031769625.1 of Taudactylus pleione. Classification (NCBI taxonomy): domain Eukaryota; kingdom Metazoa; phylum Chordata; class Amphibia; order Anura; family Myobatrachidae; genus Taudactylus; species Taudactylus pleione. The sequence goes on from JAUIMM010000839.1 coordinate 59,057, forward strand.
TGGATGGCTGCAGCACTAGGACCAGCTGATCAGGCCTCGGTGTATGGTGATTGGATGGCGGCAGCACTAGGGCCAGCTGATCAGGCCTTGGTGTATGGTGATTGGATTGGATGGAGGCAGCACTAGGACCAGCTGATCAGGCCTCGGTGTATGGTGATTGGATGGCCGCAGCACTAGGACCAGCTGATCAGGCCTCGGTGTATGGTGATTGGATGGCCGCAGCACTAGGACCAGCTGATCAGGCCTCGGTGTATGGTGATTGGATGGCCGCAGCACTAGGACCAGCTGATCAGGCCTCGGTGTATGGTGATTGGATGGAGGCAGCACTAGGACCAGCTGATCAGGCCTCGGTGTATGGTGATTGGATGGTGGCAGCACTAGGACCAGATGATCAGGCCTCGGTGTATGGTGATTGGATGGAGGCAGCACTAGGACCAGCTGATCAGGCCTCGGTGTATGGTGATTGGATGGCCGCAGCACTAGGACCAGCTGATCAGGCCTCGGTGTATGGTGATTGGATGGCCGCAGCACTAGGACCAGATGATCAGGCCTCGGTGTATGGTGATTGGATGGCGGCAGCACTAGGGCCAGCTGATCAGGCCTCGGTGTATGTTGATTGGATGGCGGCAGCACTAGGACCAGATGATCAGGCCTCGGTGTATGATGATTGGATGGTGGCAGTACAGTGGTCAGGTGGTGGATAGAGATTACACTGGGTGACTATGGGCCTGATGTCAGTGGTGGGCGCTAATGGTACGCAGCTGTGACTTTGTACACAGAGGTATATGCAAATGTCGGTACCATCTGCCCCTTAAGCACAATTACAGCAGCGCTGACCTTACTTGAAGATCGCTAACCTTCCTGCACGCAGTGAGTACTCACGCTGTCTGCCGTCGCAGTGGCTAATTTATGCATGCCCACGTAACGGCGCTCAAACGGTCAGGTACGCCTGCGTTCCTCCGACCACCCCCTTGTCACCACCCCGAAAACGCTCACGGCCTGTCAATCGCTCTGCAATGGCTCTCTGTGGTCTCCGTGATCGCAGTACGTTCGCAATGAGTAAAATGCACAGTACGCAACAATCAGCCGTCTGCGTACGCTTTAGTACACGGATCCATGCTGAATCTGCTCTAAGCCCCTTATTCACCGCGCACTGCTGATTCCTGACCTGTACTGCCCATGTGATCGCACGCAGATTGGCAGCAGACTATCAGTGATTGACAGACCGCTGCCATTTGTGGGTGGAAGGGGGCGGCAGGAGCCTCTGTTTCCTGAAAAGGAGGCATGTCGCCGCACTTGGGGGGAGGGAAGAGGCCAGGATGTTTTTCGGCTGACTGAGATTTCCTGGACTCTTTCTCGCAGCGGCCGGTTGTGTTACCCTATAGGTCTCTTAGCCGGCCGGTGGTCCCGCAGATTATCCGATGCTGTGTGTTACAAGGCGTGATTCTGCCTGCTGCATTATTATATGTGCAAGGATCGCGCTACACACTACAGTATAGGTCTGCGCTACACACTACAGTATAGGTCTGCGCTACACACTACAGTATAGGTCTGCGCTACACACTACAGTATAGGCCTGCGCTACACACTACAGTATATCCCTACACTACAGTATATCCCTGCACTACACACTACAGTATATCCCTGCACTACACACTACAGTATATCCCTGCACTACACACTACAGTATAGGCCTGCACTACACAATACAGTATATCCCTGCACTACACACTACAGTATATCCCTGCCCTACACACTACGGTATACTACACACTACAGTATAGGCCTGCCCTACGCACTACAGTATATCCCTGCACTACACACTACAGTATATCCCTGCACTACACACTACAGTATATCCCTGCACTACACACTACAGTATATCCCTGCACTACACACTACAGTATATCCCTGCACTACACACTACAGTATATCCCTGCACTACACACTACGGTATACTACACACTACAGTATAGGCCTGCACTACACACTACGGTATACTACACACTACAGTATATCCCTGCTGCCCTACACACTACAGTATATCCCTGCTGCCCTACACACTACAGTATATCCCTGCTGCCCTACACACTACAGTATATCCCTGCTGCCCTACACACTACAGTATATCCCTGCTGCCCTACACACTACAGTATATCCCTGCTGCCCTACACACTACAGTATATCCCTGCCCTACACACTACAGTATATCCCTGCTGCCCTACGCACTACAGTATATCCCTGCTGCCCTACACACTACAGTATATCCCTGCTGCCCTACACACTACAGTATATCCCTGCCCTACACACTACAGTATATCCCTGCTGCCCTACGCACTACAGTATATCCCTGCTGCCCTACACACTACAGTATATCCCTGCTGCCCTACACACTACAGTATATCCCTGCCCTACACACTACAGTATATCCCTGCTGCCCTACGCACTACAGTATATCCCTGCTGCCCTACACACTACAGTATAGGCCTGCCCTACGCACTACAGTATAGGCCTGCCCTACGCACTACATTATAGGCCTGCGCTACGCACTACAGTATAGGCCTGCGCTACGCACTACAGTATAGGCCTGCCCTACGCACTACAGTATAGGCCTGCGCTACACACTACAGTATAGGCCTGCCCTACACACTACGGTATAGGCCTGCCCTACACACTACGGTATAGGCCTGCCCTACACACTACAGTATAGGCCTGCCCTACACACTACAGTATAGGCCTGCACTACACACTACGGTATACTACACACTACAGTATAGGCCTGCGCTACACACTACAGTATAGGCCTGCACTACACACTACAGTATAGGCCTGCCCTACGCACTACAGTATAGGCCTGCCCTACGCACTACAGTATAGGCCTGCCCTACACACTACAGTATAGGCCTGCACTACACACTACGGTATACTACACACTACAGTATAGGCCTGCGCTACACACTACAGTATAGGCCTGCACTACACACTACGGTATACTACACACTACAGTATAGGCCTGCCCTACGCACTACAGTATAGGCCTGCCCTACGCACTACAGTATAGGCCTGCGCTACGCACTACAGTATAGGCCTGCACTACACACTACAGTATATCCCTGCGCTACACACTACAGTATATCCCTGCGCTACACACTACAGTATATCCCTGCGCTACACACTACAGTATATCCCTGCCCTACACACTACAGTATATCCCTGCCCTACACACTACAGTATATCCCTGCCCTACACACTACAGTATAGACCTGCCCTACACACTACAGTATATCCCTGCCCTACACACTACAGTATATCCCTGCCCTACACACTACAGTATATCCCTGCCCTACACACTACAGTATATCCCTGCCCTACACACTACAGTATAGACCTGCCCTACACACTACAGTATATCCCTGCCCTACACACTACAGTATATCCCTGCCC
>JAUIMM010000839.1:65000-151480 GCA_031769625.1 Taudactylus pleione
CACAGAGAACAGTGTAATGGCCCTGTCATTCCTCTGTGTAAGCTGCTATTCTGCCTGGTGAATGCGTCTCCTGTGTACAATGGGGAAGGAGATGACGGGCAGCTAGAAGCAGCCGGGCGTCTCAGCTTTGTATGACACACGTGAGGAGAGCTCATGGCTGTTATCTGTAGGGGTCCTGTGCACAACACGCTGGGTACTGACCCTGCCCCAAACATGGAAACTATCACAGAAGTCACTTACTCCCTAATGTACAGTATCTGCAGATAAGGACACAGTAGGCTATATAGGAGGCGTGAGTAGGACACAGTAGGCTATATAGGAGGAGTGAGTAGGACACTAGGCTATATAGGAGGCGTGAGTCGGACACACAGGCTATATAGGGGGGGTGAGTCGGACACACAGGCTATATAGGGGGGGTGAGTCGGACACACAGGCTATATAGGGGGGGTGAGTCGGACACACAGGCTATATAGGGGGGGTGAGTCGGACACACAGGCTATATAGGAGGCGTGAGTGGGACACACAGTAGGCTATATAGGGGGGGTGAGTCGGACACACAGTAGGCTATATATGAGGTGTGAGTCGGACACACAGTAGGCTATATATGAGGTGTGAGTCGGACACACACAGTAATCTATATAGGAGGTGTGAGTGGGACACACAGTAGGCTATATAGGAGGTGTGAGTGGGACACAGTAATCTATATAGGAGGTGTGAGTGGGACACAGTAATCTATATAGGAGGTGTGAGTGGGATACACAGTAGGCTATATAGGAGGCGTGAGTCGGACACACACAGTAATCTATATAGGAGGTGTGAGTGAGACACAGTAATCTATATAGGAGGCGTGAGTCGGATACTCAGGCCCGTGCTCAATTGCTGGCGAAAAGTCCGAATCCACGAAAAAGTATCGCGGATGACATCATTTCGCCAGGCGGAAAGTCAATGTAGTGTAATAGGCGAAAAAGTGCAGTTTTGGGGTCCAGTCTTCGGGAAACCCCCCTGCACCTTTGGAACAATCCCCCAAAGATAAACTGTCAATTTTTATTTAAAAAAAAAAAAAAAAGACTTTAGAACACCCCAAAATGTACTTTCATTTTGGGGACAAAAAGTTGAGGGACAAACTTAAAAACTAGCGAAACAGACTTCTGGGGGTCCCCAAGTACGCCCCAGGTGTGTTTTGTTTGCAGGCGGTTGCGGTAGGTGGATTCATTACATCTTTAAAAACTTCACTTTAGCAACTTTCAAATCTGCTCCCCCCCATTTTCATGTACCCCAAACTTACTGGGAGAAGTTATTTTTCACTTTAAAACACTACTTAATGCTATTCTTCATCACTTGTGTTAATGCGCTAATTGGCACCAATTGTCACAAGTTAAGGACCCCAAATACCTTCATTTGGGCTAATTGGGGGCATCTATAGTGATCCCCAATGTTGGTGCATGTTTTGGGGGGTGTTAGGCTGATTTCCCCATTTCTGTCAGTACTTTTCGCCTGATTCAGTTTCCCTGGGTGCCGTTTTCGCGTCCTTTGGAATTGAAAACGGCGAATAGCGGGGACGTGCATGATAAGTTTCCGTGAAGTAGGCGAAAAGTCCGGCAGGCGGAAAAGTATCGCGGGTGCGAAACTAATTGAATCCGGCCCACAGTAGGTTATATAGGCGGTGTGAGTCAGACTAATGGTGCCGGGTCTTGTCCTTCGCAGGTGGATATTGCGTCTGGAATGGCCATTGAGGGAATTTGCTATGGACAGGTGAGTTAAACAATAGCCACTCATGGGCTCAATTATGTCCAGGACCCTATCTGTGTGGTGTTTGTATGTTCTTGTTCGATTTGTGTGGGTTCTTCATTGAGGCATGTACTGGACAGCTCTACAGCATATGGTGGCACTATATAAATAAATGGTAATAATACCCAGAAGCACATTGAGGGCGTATGTAAATGTGCCCAGCGGCTCTTTCCTGTAAATCTCCGATTCTCATTTTTCACGAGGATAGGGTAACGTTACGCACTAAACCTTCCTTTCTTCCCAAGGTGGTATCGGCTTTCCACATTAACCAGGATATTGGCCGTCATTCAGAGGCGGTCGCGAGAAGCAATCGTTCTCTCTGAATGAGGGCGGCCGCTTCATTTTTGAAGTGCGGCCTCCTGGTCGTTAGTTAAGCTGCGGGTTACCACCCACAGCTTAAAGACCAACCAGGTTGATGGTCGCGATGGTGATCACCATTGCGACCATCAGGGCTTGCGACGAGACCCTAATGTTGGGTCTCGGCAACCGCAAGCCCCAGGGAGCTTTCTGCTCTGATGGAGCAGGAAGCTCCCCACTGACATCACTGATGATGTCAGTGTAGCCGCCCACAAAATGGTAGGCCTCCGTTTTGGAAACCACCCCCCCCCCCCCCGGCCCGCCTACAAAACGGGGCGAGCTGTTGATCAACATCGACAGCCGCCCCTTTTGTAGCAAGCTCCGGAGCGAGAGTGTTACTCTCTCGCTTCGGGGCTTGCGCATGCGCAGTGCGGCCGCTGCGCGTGCGCAGTGCTACCCATCGACCCGGTTACGACCCATTGTCCTTCCAGCTTTCGGCCAGGATCCAGTGACTAGTGAGGCTTATTCCTTAGCACTGTTGGATGTGGAACGTGCGTCATGCATTCACTTGGACCGTTCTGAGTCTATCAGGCATACAGATTCCCTGTTGGTGTTGATTGATGCACCAAAAAGAGACCAGCCAGCCTCGAAAGGATCCATCGCAAGATCGGTCACTTCTGCCATTCTACAGGCATATTTGTCCTCGATTGTGATGGTTCCAGCCACAATTTGGGCCCACTTGACCCGTGCTGTCGGGGCTTCTTGGGCTGTACAGTATGGTGCCTCGGTTGAGCAGCTGTGCAAAGCAGCTACCTAGTCATCTGTACACACTTTTAAACATTTTTACCGCTTCCATTCATTTGGCGCAAGGGACGCCAGTGTTGGGCGGAAAATTCTTAGAGCGGTCGGTTCCGACTCTCCCCTTAATTGGCTTGCTTTGGTATATCCTAGAAGTAATGGCATCCCCCAGATGGATGAAAAAGGAGATCCGATTGTTACTCACCCTAAAATCTCTTCCTTGGAGTCCATCTGGGGGATGGCCAGATCCCTCCATTGTTTGGTTTCATACTAGATACCTGTTGGTCTCTGGTTTCTCAGTTTTTCCGTGGGTCTTTCTCTGGCTTTGTTAAACCTAGACTGTGCTCATGGTGGAAAGGGAGGGGTTATATAGGGGATAGGAGCCTATTTTAATTTAGCTAGTGTCCGACTCCACGCCTCAATACGCATAATCCAGTAGTAATGGCATCCCTCGCATGGGCTCTAAGGTAGAGATTTTACGGTGAGTAAAAAATAGAATTTTTTAATTTTTTGTTTAAAAATTATAATGAATCAGGTTTAAATAGCTCTTATTTAGATCATGTTAAAATAAAAAAACAATTATTTTGGGGACATTTTTGGAAAAATTATTAGCCAGTTAAGTGGTTAAATAAGTATTTTAGAGCACTGCACATTTAAAATGTATCATTGGATGCTCTGGTCCCCATCCACGTGAACCAGAGAGCTGTTGGGCGCTCCCCATCCACGGGAACGAGAGAGCTGTTGGGCGCTCCCCATCCACGGGAACGAGAGAGCTGTTGGGCGGTCCCCACCCACGGGAACGAGAGAGCTGTTGGGCGGTCCCCACCCACGGGAACGAGAGAGCTGTTGGGCGGTCCCCACCCACGGGAACGAGAGAGCTGTTGGGCGGTCCCCACCCACGGGAACGAGAGAGCTGTTGGGCGGTCCCCACCCACGGGAACCAGAGAGCTGTTGGGCGGTCCCCACCCACGGGAACCAGAGAGCTGTTGGGCGGTCCCCACCCACGGGAACCAGAGAGCTGTTGGGCGGTCCCCACCCACGGGAACCAGAGAGCTGTTGGGCGGTCCCCACCCACGGGAACCAGAGAGCTGTTGGGCGGTCCCCACCCACGGGAACCAGAGAGCTGTTGGGCGGTCCCCACCCACGGGAACCAGAGAGCTGTTGGGCGGTCCCCACCCACGGGAACCAGAGAGCTGTTGGGCGGTCCCCACCCACGGGAACCAGAGAGCTGTTGGGCGGTCCCCACCCACGGGAACCAGAGAGCTGTTGGGCGGTCCCCACCCACGGGAACCAGAGAGCTGTTGGGCGGTCCCCACCCACGGGAACCAGAGAGCTGTTGGGCGGTCCCCACCCACGGGAACCAGAGAGCTGTTGGGCGGTCCCCACCCACGGGAACCAGAGAGCTGTTGGGCGGTCCCCACCCACGGGAACCAGAGAGCTGTTGGGCGGTCCCCACCCACGGGAACCAGAGAGCTGTTGGGCGGTCCCCACCCACGGGAACCAGAGAGCTGTTGGGCGGTCCCCACCCACGGGAACCAGAGAGCTGTTGGGCGGTCCCCACCCACGGGAACCAGAGAGCTGTAGGGCGGTCCCCACCCACGGGAACCAGAGAGCTGTAGGGCGGTCCCCACCCACGGGAACCATAGCGCTGTAGAACAGTCACCATATCCTGGTAGTCACATGATGAAGTGGTGGTAACCTCAGAGTGTCCTGAGGTGGCAGGTGGCAGAGTCTTACTGTGGAGCCTCCTGAACTCAGTGAGATCAGGAGGTGCAGTGAATCATGGGAACCCCAAGCAGCCAGATGTTACATTGGAGCCCTGAGCAGATCTCCTGGAGAAATTTTTAGGTGGGAGATTTAAAGCCGGGGTTTTTACCCCTAATCTTCAAGTACCACCAATAGGTCATGGAATCCTAGTACCCCAGCTGTGACTGGATGGGGTTACGCTGCTGTCTGGGCCACAATATCACATGGCAGAGTAACCCCATCTGGTCACAGCAGTGTAAGTTTGGGGATTATGTGTAATATAGGAGAGATCTGCTGCCCTGGACAAACAAGGAGAATACTGCAATCCCTATAATACTCGGCCGGGAGCAATGTGCCAGAAACACCTGAGGCTGGCACTTAATCTACTGATGAAGCATTGGCAGGGCGAGGGATGTTGGGATCCCACCCGGCAGCTTGGTTTGTGCACATGAGCATTCTATACATTGGTATAGAATCTAGAAGTTCATTCTTTTGCCGCTGCAATAACCAAGCATGAAAAGAAGTGTCAGCGAGACACAGTTACTGCTGGGATAGTCCTGTTTCAGATGTGCTCATCGGTAGTAGTTATAATATGTGCAGGTCCACGGTGTCCTCACAAGAGCCAACCACAGCTGTACGGTCTCTACGAGGGATTGCAGACTCTCTAAGTTTGGATAGCGATGCGGCAGCTGCAATATGATAAGTCCGAGCCTTATAGGAAGAAGCAGTCAGGGCTTGGGATCTCTGCAGCTCTTATAGGGAGAAGCATTCAGGGCTTGGGATCTCTGCAGCTCTTCTTATAGGAAGAAGCATTCAGGGCTTGGGATCTGTGCAGCTCTTATTGGGAGAAGCATTCAGGGCTTGGGGGTCTCTGCAGCTCTTCTTATAGGAAGAAGCATTCAGGGCTTGGGGTCTCTGCTGCTCTTAAAGGGAGAAGCATTCAGGGCTTGGGATCTCTGCAGCTCTTATAGGAAGAAGCAGTCAGGGCTTGGGATCTTTGCAGCTCTTCTTATAGGAAGAAGCAGTCAGGGCTTCGGATCTCTGCAGCTCTTATAGGGAGAAGCATTCAGGGCTTGGGGGTCTCTGCAGCTCTTATAGGGAGAAGCATTCAGGGCTTGGGGTCTCTGCAGCTCTTATAGGGAGAAGCATTCATGGCTTGGGATCTCTGCAGCTCTTATAGGAAGAAGGAGTCAGGGCTTGGGGTCTCTGCAGCTCTTATAGGAAGAAGGAGTCAGGGCTTGGGGTCTCTGCAGCTCTTCTTATAGGGAGAAGCATTCAGGGCTTGGGATCTCTGCAGCTCTTATAGGAAGAAGCATTCAGGGCTTGGGGTCTCTGCAGCTCTTATAGGAAGAAGCATTCAGGGCTTGGGGGTCTCTGCTGCTCTTATAGGAAGAAGCATTCAGGGATCTCTGCAGCTCTTCTTATAGGAAGAAGCATTCAGGGCTTGGGATCTCTGCAGCTCTTATAGGGAGAAGCATTCAAGGCTTGTGATATCTGCAGCTCTTATAGGAAGAAGCATTCAGGGATCTCTGCAGCTCTTCTTATAGGAAGAAGCAGTCAGGGCTTGGGGTCTCTGCAGCTCTTCTTATAGGAAGAAGCAGTCAGGGCTTGGGGTCTCTGCAGCTCTTATAGGAAGAAGCATTCAGGGCTTGGGGGTCTCTGCTGCTCTTATAGGAAGAAGCATTCAGGGATCTCTGCAGCTCTTCTTATAGGAAGAAGCATTCAGGGCTTGGGATCTCTGCAGCTCTTATAGGAAGAAGCAGTCAGGGCTTGGGATTTCTGCAGCTCTTATAGGGAGAAGCATTCAAGGCTTGTGATATCTGCAGCTCTTATAGGAAGAAGCATTCAGGGATCTCTGCAGCTCTTCTTATAGGAAGAAGCAGTCAGGGCTTGGGATCTCTGCAGCTCTTATAGGAAGAAGCATTCAGGGATCTCTGCAGCTCTTATAGGAAGAAGCATTCAGGGCTTGGGATCTCTGCAGCTCTTATAGGAAGAAGCATTCAGGGCTTGGGATCTCTGCAGCTCTTATAGGAAGAAGCATTCAGGGCTGGGGATCTCTGCAGCTCTTATAGGAAGAAGCAGTCAGGGCTTGGGATCTGTGCAGCTCTTATAGGAAGAAGCATTCAGGGATCTCTGCAGCTCTTATAGGAAGAAGCATTCAGGGGTCTCTGCAGCTCTTATAGGAAGAAGCAGTCAGGGATCTCTGTAGCTCTTATAGGAAGAAGCATTCAGGGCTTGGGATCTCTGCAGCTCTTATAGGAAGAAGCATTCAGGGCTTGGGATCTCTGCAGCTCTTATAGGAAGAAGCATTCAGGGCTTGGGATCTCTGCAGCTCTTATAGGAAGAAGCAGTCAGGGCTTGGGATCTGTGCAGCTCTTATAGGAAGAAGCATTCAGGGATCTCTGCAGCTCTTATAGGAAGAAGCATTCAGGGCTTGGGATCTCTGCAGCTCTTATAGGAAGAAGCATTCAGGGCTGGGGATCTCTGCAGCTCTTATAGGAAGAAGCAGTCAGGGCTTGGGATTTCTGCAGCTCTTATAGGAAGAAGCATTCAGGGCTGGGGATCTCTGCAGCTCTTATAGGAAGAAGCAGTCAGGGCTTGGGGTCGCTGCAGCTCTTCTTACAGGAAGAAGCATTCAGGGCTTGGGATCTCTGCAGCTCTTATAGGAAGAAGCATTCAGGGATCTCTGCAGCTCTTATAGGAAGAAGCATTCAGGGCTTGGGATCTGTGCAGCTCTTATAGGAAGAAGCATTCAGGGCTTGGGAGCTCTGCAGCTCTTATAGGAAGAAGCAGTCAGGGATCTCTGTAGCTCTTATAGGAAGAAGCATTCAGGGCTTGGGGTCTCTGCAGCTCTTCTTATAGGAAGAAGCATTCAGGGCTTGGGATCTGTGCAGCTCTTATAGGAAGAAGCATTCAGGGCTTGGGAGCTCTGCAGCTCTTATAGGAAGAAGCAGTCTGGGATCTCTGCAGCTCTTATAGAAAGAAGCATTCAGGGATCTCTGCAGCTCTTCTTATAGGAAGAAGCAGTCAGGGCTTGGGATCTCTGCAGCTCTTATAGGAAGAAGCATTCAGGGCTTGGGATCTCTGCAGCTCTTATAGGAAGAAGCATTCAGGGGTCTCTGCAGCTCTTATAGGAAGAAGCAGTCAGGGCTTGGGAGCTCTGCAGCTCTTATAGGAAGAAGCAGTCAGGGATCTCTGTAGCTCTTATAGGAAGAAGCATTCAGGGCTTGGGGTCTCTGCAGCTCTTCTTATAGGAAGAAGCATTCAGGGCTTGGGAGCTCTGCAGCTCTTATAGGAAGAAGCAGTCAAGGATCTCTGCAGCTCTTATAGGAAGAAGCATTCAGGGGTCTCTGCAGCTCTTATAGGAAGAAGCAGTCAGGGCTTGGGATTTCTGCAGCTCTTATAGGGAGAAGCATTCAAGGCTTGTGATATCTGCAGCTCTTATAGGAAGAAGCATTCAGGGATCTCTGCAGCTCTTATAGGAAGAAGCAGTCAGGGATCTCTGCAGCTCTTATAGGAAGAAGCATTCAGGGCTTGGGGTCTCTGCTGCTCTTATAGAAAGAAGCATTCAGGGCTTGGGATCTCTGCAGCTCTTATAGGAAGAAGCATTCAGGGGTCTCTGCAGCTCTTATAGGAAGAAGCAGTCAGGGATCTCTGCAGCTCTTATAGAAAGAAGCAGTCAGGGCTTGGGGTCTCTGCAGCTCTTCTTATAGGAAGAAGCATTCAGGGCTTGGGGTCTCTGCTGCTCTTATAGGAAGAAGCATTCAGGGATCTCTGCAGCTCTTCTTATAGGAAGAAGCAGTCAGGGCTTGGGATCTCTGCAGCTCTTATAGGAAGAAGCATTCAGGGGTCTCTGCAGCTCTTATAGGAAGAAGCAGTCAGGGATCTCTGTAGCTCTTATAGGAAGAAGCATTCAGGGCTTGGGGTCTCTGCAGCTCTTCTTATAGGAAGAAGCATTCAGGGCTTGGGATCTCTGCAGCTCTTATAGGAAGAAGCAGTCAGGGCTTGGGATTTCTGCAGCTCTTATAGGGAGACGCATTCAAGGCTTGGGGTCTCTGCTGCTCTTATAGGAAGAAGCATTCAGGGATCTCTGCAGCTCTTATAGGAAGAAGCAGTCAGGGATCTCTGCAGCTCTTATAGGAAGAAGCATTCAGGGCTTGGGGTCTCTGCAGCTCTTCTTATAGGAAGAAGCATTCAGGGCTTGGGGTCTCTGCTGCTCTTATAGGAAGAAGCATTCAGGGCTTGGGATTTCTGCAGCTCTTATAGGGAGAAGCAGTCAAGGCTTGTGATATCTGCAGCTCTTATAGGAAGAAGCATTCAGGGATCTCTGCAGCTCTTATAGGAAGAAGCAGTCAGGGATCTCTGCAGCTCTTATAGGAAGAAGCATTCAGGGCTTGGGGTCTCTGCTGCTCTTATAGAAAGAAGCATTCAGGGCTTGGGATCTCTGCAGCTCTTATAGGAAGAAGCATTCAGGGCTTGGGGTCTCTGCTGCTCTTATAGAAAGAAGCATTCAGGGCTTGGGATCTCTGCAGCTCTTATAGGAAGAAGCATTCAGGGGTCTCTGCAGCTCTTATAGGAAGAAGCAGTCAGGGCTTGGGAGCTCTGCAGCTCTTATAGGAAGAAGCAGTCAGGGATCTCTGCAGCTCTTATAGGAAGAAGCATTCAGGGGTCTCTGCAGCTCTTATAGGAAGAAGCAGTCAGGGCTTGGGAGCTCTGCAGCTCTTATAGGAAGAAGCATTCAGGGGTCTCTGCAGCTCTTATAGGAAGAAGCAGTCAGGGCTTGGGAGCTCTGCAGCTCTTATAGGAAGAAGCAGTCAGGGATCTCTGTAGCTCTTATAGGAAGAAGCATTCAGGGCTTGGGGTCTCTGCAGCTCTTCTTATAGGAAGAAGCATTCAGGGCTTGGGAGCTCTGCAGCTCTTATAGGAAGAAGCAGTCAGGGATCTCTGCAGCTCTTATAGGAAGAAGCATTCAGGGATCTCTGCAGCTCTTATAGGAAGAAGCATTCAGGGCTTGGGGTCTCTGCTGCTCTTATAGAAAGAAGCATTCAGGGCTTGGGATCTCTGCAGCTCTTATAGGAAGAAGCATTCAGGGGTCTCTGCAGCTCTTATAGGAAGAAGCAGTCAGGGCTTGGGAGCTCTGCAGCTCTTATAGGAAGAAGCAGTCAGGGATCTCTGCAGCTCTTATAGGAAGAAGCATTCAGGGGTCTCTGCAGCTCTTATAGGAAGAAGCAGTCAGGGCTTGGGAGCTCTGCAGCTCTTATAGGAAGAAGCATTCAGGGGTCTCTGCAGCTCTTATAGGAAGAAGCAGTCAGGGCTTGGGAGCTCTGCAGCTCTTATAGGAAGAAGCAGTCAGGGATCTCTGTAGCTCTTATAGGAAGAAGCATTCAGGGCTTGGGGTCTCTGCAGCTCTTCTTATAGGAAGAAGCATTCAGGGCTTGGGAGCTCTGCAGCTCTTATAGGAAGAAGCAGTCAGGGATCTCTGCAGCTCTTATAGGAAGAAGCATTCAGGGATCTCTGCAGCTCTTATAGGAAGAAGCATTCAGGGCTTGGGGTCTCTGCTGCTCTTATAGAAAGAAGCATTCAGGGCTTGGGATCTCTGCAGCTCTTATAGGAAGAAGCATTCAGGGGTCTCTGCAGCTCTTATAGGAAGAAGCAGTCAGGGCTTGGGAGCTCTGCAGCTCTTATAGGAAGAAGCAGTCAGGGATCTCTGCAGCTCTTATAGGAAGAAGCAGTCAGGGCTTGGGAGCTCTGCAGCTCTTATAGGAAGAAGCATTCAGGGGTCTCTGCAGCTCTTATAGGAAGAAGCAGTCAGGGCTTGGGAGCTCTGCAGCTCTTATAGGAAGAAGCAGTCAGGGATCTCTGTAGCTCTTATAGGAAGAAGCATTCAGGGCTTGGGGTCTCTGCAGCTCTTCTTATAGGAAGAAGCATTCAGGGCTTGGGAGCTCTGCAGCTCTTATAGGAAGAAGCAGTCAGGGATCTCTGCAGCTCTTATAGGAAGAAGCATTCAGGGGTCTCTGCAGCTCTTATAGGAAGAAGCAGTCAGGGCTTGGGAGCTCTGCAGCTCTTCTTATAGGAAGAAGCATTCAGGGCTTGGGAGCTCTGCAGCTCTTATAGGAAGAAGCAGTCAGGGATCTCTGCAGCTCTTATAGGAAGAAGCATTCAGGGGTCTCTGCAGCTCTTATAGGAAGAAGCAGTCAGGGCTTGGGAGCTCTGCAGCTCTTATAGGAAGAAGCAGTCAGGGATCTCTGTAGCTCTTATAGGAAGAAGCATTCAGGGCTTGGGGTCTCTGCAGCTCTTCTTATAGGAAGAAGCATTCAGGGCTTGGGGTCTCTGCAGCTCTTCTTATAGGAAGAAGCAGTCAGGGCTTGGGATTTCTGCAGCTCTTATAGGGAGAAGCATTCAGGGATCTCTGCAGCTCTTATAGGAAGAAGCATTCAGGGCTTGGGATCTCTGCAGCTCTTATTGGGAGAAGCTTTGAGTTGTTTCATTGATATATAAACGCATGGGGTACTAGAGTTCGGAGCTGGCTACAGGCTTCTGTCAATGTGTCTACCCGTGGGCAGCAATGGTGGTGTAAAAACCCAGATTCTACAATAAAAGCAGTAATGTTGTATGATGACACCAAGAACAACTGTTTACGTCAATGCGTTTTACCATTAGCAAATTGTGTTTAATGAACGCCAGATCTAGCCATTCAGCCCATTGATGAGTAATGTTCACACCTTATCCAATCAGCCTCAGGGGGACGTCTCTACATTTCCATTCTGCGCAATCTGATCGCATTGTGACTTTATATTAGACAGATGGAGCCATCTAGCCGTGCGCCGAGTCATTTCCGCTTTGCCAGATGCCGCAGCAATGGTTTCGCTTATTGAGGCAGAAGTTGGCGACGTGAGGAGAGCGCATGATGTATATAACCACCGCGCAGTTCTCTCCCTATAGAATGTACACTCGGGGCTAAACGTACAGTGCAGAGCTTTTCAGAACCGCTGTGATTTTGTGCACTGGATTTAAAAAGGCAATTATATTAAATACAAAGCCCGACATGATGTATTGAATATAATTTCTCCATTAAATCCAGCCGTGGCTCTTTATTGTGATTTTAGCCCTGTAGTGTTTATTCCATTGAACAAACTTTATCCGTTCAGTTTTGTTTTTACCTAATTCCCAATAGTTAATCTCACACATTTCATATCCTTTAGGTCATTCCCACCAAAGATCGGTTAGAAGGAATGGCAGCATTCCAGGAGAAGCGTCTGCCTCATTACACAGGAGAGTAGCCAGCGGCGGGGCCATCGGAGGCTGGAAGAGAAGAAGAGAGAGAGGTCTCCCCATAAAGCAGTCACAGCACCCAATCATGGATTTAGTCCCATAACTCTGTTTTCTTACGCTTAGCACAGAGGCTCCCAAATGTGGTCCTCAGGGCTCCCCAACAGCTTCCTATAAGAGCTGCAGAGATCCCAAGGTATTAGAGATATGCATGGCTGAGCACAGGTAATGAAATCAAATAGACTGAGGTACTAATTAAGTTACCTGTGCTCAGCCATGGATCTCTCTAATACCTGAGCTGTTGGGGAGCCCCGAGGACCGTGATTGGGAACCTCTGGCTTCGTGCATTCTGAGAAATTGCATTAAAACTTTGTGCATTTCCTTTTTTACTACAACTTTGGTCCAATAGGTCTGGCCGGAGCCACTGTGTCACGTTATACAGATCCTGATACATAGGATGCCGAGGGTTACAGATATCACTTTGTATAGAAGTACTGAGGTTTCATGCGAGTTCTCATTCAGTAACTACATTTATATTGGAGGAAGCCATGTTACAGTATACTATACATGTGCCATATAATTGTATAAGAAGAGATTGGCCAATAGCAATAAAGCTCTTTATAGTAACAGATGCTGGCATCTTCTATGTAAAATCAGCATTATGTCTTACCTGGTTAAGTCCTTTTCTTTGAACAGGGAACACAGACAGACTATGGGGTATAGCTTGGAGCAGGAGTCGACTGGGCACCGACTACTTAAGTCCTTCTCCCCCCCCCTTTAACCCGGTGAGTTAAAGGCCGGAACAACTATTTCCTCGTTAACATGAAACTGGGAAACAACTTTGGGAAGAAACTCGGGCCGAGTGCGGAGCACTGCCCTGTTCCCATGAAAAACCAAGAAAGGGGGTCTACAAGAAAGAGCCCCTAACTCTGTTTTCCTTCTGGCCATTGCTTCGGCCAGACGTGTTTCTGTCTTAGCTGTTAGCCATTTAAGATCCACTGAGCCCAGTGGTTCAAACGGCGGTCCTTGGAGAGCCCTCAGGACCACAGCCAAATCCCAAGGCGCCACAGGTGGAACAAAGGGCGGCTGAATGCGGAGAACACACTGCATAAAGGTGCGCACATCCGGGATTGTAGCAATCCTACGGTGAAACCAGACAGATAGGGCCGAAACCTGTACCATCAAAAAAGCAAGGCGAAGCCCATGATCTAGTCCCGCTTGCAGGAAGGCGAGAATCCGAGACAGACGAAACTCCCGCGGTGCATAACCTCTCGGTCGACACCACTGGAAGAACGTATGCCACACGCGATGGTATATCCTCGCGGAAGACGGTTTCCGAGCTCGTAACATGGTACGCACCACAGAGCTGGAAAACCCCCGGGACCTCAGCATGGCCGTCTCAACAGCCACGCCGTCAAAGACAGCCGAGTCAGGTCCGGGTGAAGGCAAGGACCCTGAGACAGAAGATCCGGTCGTAGCGGCAACCGCAGAGGACTGTCCACGGACAGACCCTGAAGGTCTGAGAACCAGTGCCGTCAGGGCCACGCGGGAGCTATCAACAGGAGCGTCCCTCCTTCCTGTTTGAATTTCCGGATTACCCGTGGAAGAAGGGAGACCGGAGGGAACAGGTATGCGAACCGGAACGTCCACCGGACGGACAGAGCATCCACCAGAGACGCCCCTTCGTCTCTTGTGCGAGACCCGTACACCGGCAACTTGTTGTGCCGGGACGCCATGAGGTCGATTTCTGGAAGACTCCACCTGTCCACCAGTAGTTGAAAAACGTCCGGGTGCAGGGACCATTCCCCCGGATGAACGTCCTGGCGACTTAGAAAGTCTGCCTCCCAATTTAGCACTCCCGGGATGAAGACCGCTGATATGGCCGGAAGATTGCGCTCCGCCCAAACCAGGATCCGAGAGACCTCTACGAGAGCCGCCCGACTGCGAGTTCCTCCTTGCCTGTTTATGTAGGCCACGGTGGTAGCGTTGTCCGACTGGACCTGCACCGGGCGACCCTGGAGAAACCGCTTTGCCTGCTGGAGAGCATTGAAGACCGCACGGAGTTCCAAGATATTTATTGGAAGCTCCGCTTCTGTCGGTGTCCACCTGCCCTGGAACAAGTGTGGACCCGAAACTGCTCCCCAGCCCCGAAGACTGGCGTCCGTTGTCAACAGGACCCAATTTGGAACCCAGAACGGACGTCCCTTGTTGAGGTGGGTCGTCTGTAACCACCACGCAAGGGACAGGCGAACCTCCTGGGTGAGCACAATCGTCTGGGACTTCAGAGACTGAGGCAGCCCGTTCCACTTGGACAGGATCAGGTGCTGCAGAGGTCTGGAGTGAAACTGGGCGTATTCCACCATGTCGAACACCGACACCATGGAGCCCAGTAACCTCATCGCCGAGTGTAAGGACACCCGGCGGCTGTGCAGACAACTGCGCACCCTTGACTGTAAAGCAGAGATCTTGTCCTCCGTCACGAAGATCCTTTGCTGTCCCGAGTCCAATAAGGCTCCAAGATGCAGAATCCTCCGAGACGGGATTAGAGTGGACTTCTGCCAGTTGATTAGCCAGCCGTGCCGTTGCAGCAGTGCAATGGTCAGGTCCAAGTGGTGTAACAGGAGCTCTGGAGATCCTGCCACCAATAACAGGTCGTCCAAGTACGGCAACATGCGGACTCCTTGCAGCCGCAGAGAAGCCGCCATGACCGCCATCACCTTGGTGAAAACACGTGGTGCTGTCGCCAGGCCAAAAGGTAACGCCCGAAACTGGAAGTGGTCGCTGCGGATTGCAAACCGAAGGAACTCTTGATGGCGCAAAAGAATAGGGACATGCAGGTAAGCGTCCTGTATGTCCAATGACACCATGTAGTCCCCAGGTTCCAGCGCCAGAATGATGGACCGTAGGGTCTCCATCCGAAACTTCGGGACCCGCAAAGACTTGTTGAGTGCTTTGAGGTTGAGAATCGGACGATATGACCCATTGGGTTTCTGTACCAAAAATAGATTTAAATAGAAACCCTGGCCCCTCTGGGAGAATGGAACAGACACTATAACTCCAGCCTGGAGCATAGTGTGCAATACCTTCCGCAGCTCCGTAGCCTTGTTCCGGTCTGATGGAAGACCCGTGGTGAAGAATCGAGCCGGGGGTCTGTGCCGGAAGGAGAGGGCGTACCCGTGGGAGACCACCTCCCGAACCCAAGTGTCTGTCGTAGTGAACGACCAACACCGGGAGAACTGCAGCAGGTGGCCTCCCACCCTGGGATCCCCCAAGGGGAGACCCGGACCGTCAGGCCGCAGGCTTGTCATCTGGCTTGGGGGCCGGACGTCTGGTACTCCATGCCTGTTTCCGGGGCTTGACCGATTTCTTAGGGCCAGCCTGTCGAGGAAACGACTGTGGTTTGGGCCTGCCCTGGGCCCTAGATGACCGAAAGGACGATGGTCCAGAACCAGAAGGAGCAGCGGCCGACGGAAGACAAGCAGATTTGGCTGCCGCCAGCGTGGCCACAATCTTATCCAGATCCGGACCGAAGAGAACTTCTCCGGTAAACGGCAACGCTTCCAGACCTTTCTTGGAATCTGCGTCCGCCTTCCAGGATCGCAGCCACAAGGTGCGACGAGCAGCTACCGCTGCTGAAGAAATTCTAGACACAAGAGTACTAATATCTAGAGCCGCCTCGTTGATGTAGGTGGCCGAATCACGGAGATTGCCAATCAACTCCGCCTGTTCGGCCGGACAGTCGGATTCAAAAGAAGCCTCTAATGAATCCGCCCAGCGCTCCATCGCTCTGGCAACCCAGCAAATGGCCATAGCCGGCCGTGCTGCCCCCCCCTGCAAGGGAATAAGCGGACTTCAGGCAGATTTCTACCTTGCGGTCCGTAGCATCCTTAAGGGAGGACATGGATGGCATCGGCAATGTGGCACTACGGACAAGACGGGTCACGTGAGAATCCACCTGTGGAGGAGATTCCCACTTAGCAAAATAATTATCCGCGAACGGATAAGCCACCGCCAGGCGTCTCTGCGGCTGGTAACTTTTGCCAGGTTGTTTCCACGCCTCCTCTAAATGGTCCACCAACTGACCCGAAAGAGGAAAGACTGTGGCATCGCCCTTCACATCTTTGAAAAAGGCATACTTAGATTTAGCCGCTGGGAGAACTTCGTCCTCAATCACCAAGGCTGTGCGGACCGCCCGCATAAGTCCAGGAATATATACTTTGGACTTAGCATCAGCGTCCTTAGTATGGAGAGGTTCCTGATCGTAAGGATCCAGAATCTCCCCATCATCAGACGTCCCTTCGTCATCCTCATAAGGAGCGGACAGAGACGCCACCGGCCTTTTATGAGGCCGCATCACAGACTCCCCTTGCAACACATCCGATAAGTGCTGTACAGAACTCGTCAGGGAGTTAACCCACGCTGGCTCCTGAGAACCCGGGAGCGGGGAAATAGGGAGACTGTGGGGTACCACCAATTGTCGTGGGAACCCCTGCATGGGTGACGACACCACAGACTGCTGGGACAAACCCATCGGAGTAAACGCGGGCTGCGGAGCTAACTGGCCCACTAAAGCTGTTAACGCCTGAGCGAAACAAGCCCAGGGCGGCTCCTGTACCGGTGCTGTAACCGTAATAGGCTGCGCCATGGACAAACACTGCCGGCAAAGGCCCTCCGCGCTACCCTCCCCCTCCGCTAACGGTACTTTGCACGTGGTACACTGTAGCCGGAGGGGAAAATCACTTTCAGACATGATGGCACCACGTATGTGACCTCTCTCACCAATTAAGTATTAAATAGGCGAGAGACCACCCTGCAGCACCGCACCGCAAGGGCTTTAGCAGAAAGAACAGGGACAGTAATAAAGCTGACAGTTTTGAGAAGATACAGTTACAGGCAGCAGCGCTAGCACAGTCACATAGTGCAGGAATTGTTATTTTTCTGCATTGTAACAGCGCTGATCACTCAACTACACAGACACAGGGCCTGGTAGGACACAGCGCTGCATACACAGACCTGAGCCACAGCGGAGGAGAGGTATGCGGGGGGACCCAGACCACGATGCTTCCTTCCAGACTTCCAGCAGCGTTCACCATGCGTTGCAGAGAAGATGGCCGCCGAGGAGCAGAGAGAAGCTGGCCTGGGGGAGGAGCGCTGACACAGGGCCAGTCAGCACAGTGCAGAGAGGGCTGTGTGCAGCGGGGGAGGCGCCGGCTGTGAGACAGGGAAGGCGCGCTCCCCTGGCATGCATTTAACCCCTGGGATGCCGCAGCGCTACCGATCTGCTGCGGTCCGCTCTCCCAGGGGATAGTGGAAAGCGCAGGTTCAGTACCTGGCTCCACGCTGCAGCCAGTCCCCAGGGAGCCCCCTGCCTGGGGACTTAGGACCATGTGACCAGCGGGGACCCACCGCGGGACCCCGCTGCTTACCTTTGTCCCCCTTGGATCCGGCCATGGTCCGGAACATCTGGGGTCACCGCTAGCTGTGACCCCAGATGCTCACCAGCATCCCCGGATCGGTACTGGCGTTCTGGTACCGGCGGGGGTGTAGGGAAGACAGCATGGACGTCAGGACTGACTGTCCATGCTGTACATCCAGATGTGCAGCCACAGCTGCACTGAAGAAAGCTTCAGGGGCTCTTCTAGCCCCCACTCCGACAGGTGCACCCGACGCCGGCCGGGCACCAAACTAAACTGAGGTGCCTTGGCCCGGGGGCGGGGTATAGGAGGGGGACCAGGTGCATCCTGGGAGGCTGAAAGCTTAACTCTTTGGTGCCCTGCGACTGACGTCACACCTATACCCCAAGGTATCCTGTGGATACCCTATGGACCCTGAAGTAGAAATATATATCTATCTATTACATACACACAGTATATTTTTTTTTCCCTCCAACTAGAACTAGTTTATCAAAGCGAGGAGCATTATGGCTTTGTACACTAGTGCAGTGTTGGCTAACCTTGACACTCCAGCTGTTATGGACCTACATAACCCAGCATGCACTGCTAGTTTTGCTATTAGGGCATGCTAAAACTGGCAGGGCATGCTGGGATATATAGTTCCACAACAGCTGTCAAGGTTAGCCAACACTGCACTAGTGTAATCATTTACTTCTGCATGATATACACAGTATATAGCCCAGACAGTGCCCGTCTCTGTACCTGCCTACGTCGCCCAGACTGTGCCCGTCTCCATACCTGCCCACATCGCCCAGACTGTGCCTGTCTCTGTACCTGCCTACGTCGCCCAGACTGTGCCCATCTCCGTACCTGCCTACGTCGCCCAGACAGTGCCAGTCTCCGTACCTGCCTACGTCGCCCAGACTGTGCCCATCTCCGTACCTGTCCATGTCGCCAAGACTGTGCCCGTCTCCATACCTGTCCATGTCGCCAAGACTGTGCCCGTCTCCGTACCTGCCTACGTCGCCAAGACTGCCTGCCTATGTCAACCCGACTGTGCCAGTCTCTGTACCTGGCTGTAACAAATTGCGCCCGTCTCCACAGTTGCAGTGACCCTGGCGCATGTGCAGTTCCCAAACATTGGTCAATTGCGACCGATCGGGGACTATGTGCGGCTCTGAATCAGGTCCTATGTCACATAGCAGCCAGATTGTATGGTAGCGTAATCTTACAACGGGATCGCAACACCCAACACAGCTTGTACACCAGAGCAAAGGAGGAAACTGTGCCGACCACTAATGACATAGAACGGGTCTTACATGTGTTTGGTGCCGCTATGGTGAGGATCAGACATGGTGTTTGGTGCCGCTATGGTGAGGATCAGACATGGTGTTTGGTGCCGCTATGGTGAGGATCAGAGATGGTGTTTGGTGCCGCTATGGTGAGGATCAGACATGGTGTTTGGTGCCGCTATGGTGAGGATCAGACATGGTGTTTGGTGCCGCTATGGTGAGGATCAGACATGGTGTTTGGTGCCGCTATGGTGAGGATCAGAGATGGTGTTTGGTGCCGCTATGGTGAGGATCAGACATGGTGTTTGGTGCCGCTATGGTGAGGATCAGACATGGTGTTTGGTGCCGCTATGGTGAGGATCAGACATGGTGTTTGGTGCCGCTATGGTGAAGATCAGACATGGTGTTTGGTGATAATCCTGATCGGCAGATTACATAGAGCAGTGTGAGCTCCACTTTCATTTTTATCTGAGGTTTAATAATCCATTTATTTTATCTTCCACACTGAAATGAGGTGGTATCAGGAGATGCAGGATTATGTTACACTGGTGCAGGGGGCGTTGGGAGATGCGGGATTATGTTACACTGGTGCAGGGAGTGTTGGGAGATGCGGGATTATGTTACACTGGTGCAGGGGGCGTTGGGAGATGCGGGATTATGTTACACTGGTGCAGGGAGTGTTGGGAGATGCAGGATTATGTTACACTGGTGCAGGGGGCGTTGGGAGATGCGGGATTATGTTACACTGGTGGCAGGGGGTGTTGGGAGATGCGGGATTATGTTACACTGGTGGCAGGGGGTGTTGGGAGATGCGGGATTATGTTACACTGGTGGCAGGGGGTGTTGGGAGATGCGGGATTATGTTACACCGGTGCAGGGGGTGTTGGGAGATGCGGGATTATGTTACACTGGTGCAGGGGGTGTTGGGAGATGCGGGATTATGTTACACTGGTGCAGGGGGTGTCGGGAGATGCGGGATTATGTTACACTGGTGTTGGGAGATGCAGGATTATGTTACACTGGTGCAGGGGGTGTTGGGAGATGCGGGATTATGTTACACTGGTGGCAGGGGGTGTTGGGAGATGCGGGATTATGTTACACCGGTGCAGGGGGTGTTGGGAGATGCGGGATTATGTTACACCGGTGCAGGGGGTGTTGGGAGATGCGGGATTATGTTACACTGGTGCAGGGGGTGTTGGGAGATGCGGGATTATGTTACACTGGTGCAGGGGGTGTCGGGAGATGCAGGATTATGTTACACTGGCGTTGGGAGATGCGGGATTATGTTACACTGGTGGCAGGGGGTGTTGGGAGATGCGGGATTATGTTACACTGGTGGCAGGGGGTGTTGGGAGATGCGGGATTATGTTACACCGGTGCAGGGGGTGTTGGGAGATGCGGGATTATGTTACACCGGTGCAGGGGGTGTTGGGAGATGCGGGATTATGTTACACTGGTGCAGGGGGTGTTGGGAGATGCGGGATTATGTTACACTGGTGCAGGGGGTGTCGGGAGATGCGGGATTATGTTACACTGGTGTTGGGAGATGCAGGATTATGTTACACTGGTGCAGGGGGTGTTGGGAGATGCGGGATTATGTTACACTGGTGCAGGGGGTGTCGGGAGATGCGGGATTATGTTACACTGGTGCAGGGGGTGTTGGGAGATGCGGGATTATGTTACACTGGTGCAGGGGGTGTCGGGAGATGCGGGATTATGTTACACTGGTGCAGGGGGTGTTAGGTGATGCGGGATTGTTACACTGGTGCAGGACTCACTGTTCCCATCGTGGTAATGGGTACAAAGCCCTATAGTTACTACTAACATAAGACAAATACACACAAGATAAACTCAGGGAGTCTCAGCAGATTTATTGTTTTGTTCAAGAGCGTATATTGCGCAAACGCACAGTGTAGGGTGCGCACACAGAAAGTTGTTACTCTGCGTAATACTGAGGTGTGATCCCTGCAGAAGCAATTTATACTGTAACATGAGTAGGGGTAAGTTTGTTAAAAAAATATAATGTTCTCAACCCATTTGCACAGAAGATTGTACCCCGTGTATAATGAACAGAATGGAGTCTGGTGTAGTCTACTGCTAAAGTGTTCCAGCCTGGACCCATTGCTGCCCCCAAAGTAAAGAGACCATTGTCTGCTGCATGGAACCTGTAGCCCACTGGCATTGTATGTTGGTCCCTACACAGCAAGATGGCGATTCAGCTAAAACAAAGCTAAATGTGTGTATGGCTAATTAAACACTATTTGAAGGCTTGTATGGAAACTGTAATGGCCGCAAGATGCAGCATGTCACCGCTGGAGAAGACCCCGTCACACCTCTGTAACAAGACCGTGGATCAGTCTTCCCTGCCATACAGAGGAGTCACGGTGCGGTCACAGCTGGAGAAGACACAATCACACCTCTATAACTAGCCAGTGATCAGTCTTTCTTGCCATATAGAGGCGGCACGGTGCTGTCACCAGTATAGATGTCACAGCTGGAGAAGACCCCGTCACACCTCTGTAACGAGACCGTGATCAGTCTTCCCTGCCATACAGAGGCGTCACGGTGCTGTCACCAGTATAGATGTCTCAGCTGGAGAAGACCTGGTCACACCTCTGTAACTAGCCAGTGATCATTCTTTATAGATGTCACCGCTGGAGAAGACCCCGTCACACCTCTGTAACTAGCCAGTGATCAGTCTTTCCTGCCATACAGAGGCGTCACGGTGCTGTCACCAGTATAGATGTCACAGCTGGAGAAGAACCCATCACACCTCTGTAACTAGCCAGTGATCAGTTTTCCCTGCCATACAGAGGCGTCATGGTGCTGTCACAGCTGGAGAAGACCCCGTCACACCTCTGTAACTAGCCAGTGATCAGTCTTCCCTGCCATAAAGAGGCCACGGTGCTGTCACCAGTATAGATGTCACAGCTGGAGAAGACCCTGTCACACCTCTGTAACTAGCCAGTGTTCAGTCTTCCCTGCCATACAGAGGCGTCACGGTGCTGTCACCAGTATAGATGTCACAGCTGGAGAAGACCCGGTCACACCTCTGTAACGAGACCGTGATCAGTCTTCCCTGCCATACAGAGGCGTCACGGTGCTGTCACCAGTATAGATGTCACAGCTGGAGAAGACCCCGTCACACCTCTGTAACTAGCCAGTGATCAGTTTTCCCTGCCATACAGAGGCGTCATGGTGCTGTCACAGCTGGAGAAGACCCCGTCACACCTCTGTAACTAGCCAGTGATCAGTCTTCCCTGCCATAAAGAGGCCACGGTGCTGTCACCAGTATAGATGTCACAGCTGGAGAAGACCCTGTCACACCTCTGTAACTAGCCAGTGTTCAGTCTTCCCTGCCATACAGAGGCGTCACGGTGCTGTCACCAGTATAGATGTCACAGCTGGAGAAGACCCCATCACACCTCTGTAACTAGCCAGTGATCAGTCTTCCCTGCCATACAGAGGCGTCACGGTGCTGTCACCAGTATAGATGTCACCGCTGGAGAAGACCCCGTCACACCTCTGTAACTAGCCAGTGATCAGTCTTCCCTGCCATAAAGAGGCCACGGTGCTGTCACCAGTATAGATGTCACAGCTGGAGAAGACCCTGTCACACCTCTGTAACTAGCCAGTGATCAGTCTTCCCTGCCATAAAGAGGCCACGGTGCTGTCACCAGTATAGATGTCACAGCTGGAGAAGACCCTGTCACACCTCTGTAACTAGCCAGTGATCAGTCTTCCCTGCCATACAGAGGCGTCACGGTGCTGTCACCAGTATAGATGTCACCGCTGGAGAAGACCCCGTCACACCTCTGTAACTAGCCAGTGATCAGTCTTCCCTGCCATAAAGAGGCCACGGTGCTGTCACCAGTATAGATGTCACAGCTGGAGAAGACCCTGTCACACCTCTGTAACTAGCCAGTGATCAGTCTTCCCTGCCATACAGAGGCGTCACGGTGCTGTCACCAGTATAGATGTCACAGCTGGAGAAGACCCCGTCACACCTCTGTAACTAGCCAGTGATCAGTCTTCCCTGCCATACAGAGGCGTCACGGTGCTGTCACCAGCAGAGATACAGACGTAAGTCCGCGCCTTGTGCGCACTTACTAGCTGGGAACGATACAACATGGAAAGTGGATCTTCCAGGGGAAATGGATTGGGTCTTCTAAACACAAAATTTAGTTTCCTCATCATAAACAATCTATAAAATAATAATGTAAATAACTTATACAGTTAAATAGGAAACATCATTGTTAATATAACTTGCCAATTAAATCTCCAAATAATTAAAACTTACAGTACTCAACATATATACACTTTCAACACTTTTTTCTCTACAATTTTACAACAGGTTAATTTATGTCATTATACACTGACAGGAGATCCAGCCGTATAACCTAATTCAATGCTAGAGAGGCCGACATGCTGTGTGATGAGGTTCTAGTAAGTATCACTGATTACGGGCAGCTTGTGATCTGCTGTGTCCAGGGCATGTAATATCCTCAGTCTGCTCTATGATTCCTGCATCCGTCCTAGGCCTCGGGATCATGTTGCTGACATATTAGATATAAAGAACCTATTAAAATGCACCGGGGGCTGTGTGCAGGTGACAATGGGCAGCTCCATCCATGATACATTACTGCTGCACAAACCTCTGAGGAATAAACTCCAGGGACTAGGGGTGTGCAGGGGACAATGAGGGGCGGTAGTAGGAAACGTCCGGTGATTTGGAAATAAAATGTAAGGTGAACACATCGTTCTCGATCTTAAAACAAAAAAACAAAAACAACCAACCAAAAACCCCATGCACGAAATGAACGACAGGAGCGCAGCCGCATGGTAACACTGAATCCGCTTTCATTAGAAAAGTTCCTTGTACCCAATGTCCCTCACGCAGTGCTCTAGGCTTCAGTCCACACATGGCACTAGGCGGGTCTGGAGAGGAAGACTCTAGACCTGTTTGCTGGTTGGCGGCCCTGGGCACAGAGAGGTGCCGTGCCGTGTAAGGTGCCGGTCAAGGTTGTCTAGGATGGCGACGGTCATACGGAGGACGTCTGGGTTGGCACTTGGATGGTCTCTGATCCGGTGAAGTTTCCCCAAGCCTCCCTCGTCAATCAGCATGCTACAGTACCGCACCGCTGGCGAGAGAGATGTGATAACGTTACTGACTGCGCAGGCTTATTATACACGGCAAAGACATTCAACTTCGACTACGTACGGTTTTTGCTGCACACGTGCTGCATGGCCCAAACTGCCCACAACTGCACCCCCGGCGTGCCGAAGCAAGACAGCAGCGGGAAGAAAGGGTTAAAAGACCTGAAAGGGAGAGAAGTGCAGGATGAGATATCTCCGAGCAACAATCCAGCCTCACTCACAGAGGCACAGAGGAGCTGACACCTGCGCGTTCACTGGATCATACATATAGCGGGAACTGCTAGGAAAACCAGTGCACAACAACATGGCTGTTACCCATGGCAACCAGACAGCAGCTGCCTTCATAACGGTCACCGACTGTGAAGCTGTAGCGCTCCTTCTTACATTACAGGTGTATCGGTTACCTGATGGGTAATGACTGTAATATGGGGGTGGATGAAATGACTGCACAATAGTATTATATAGAGTCACCATCTCTGTAATCCTCTTCCAGACTTCTAACCTGGATCTAAGGCCCCGGACGCAGAGGTGGACGCAGTATCGATTTCAGTTGCAAGCGCCAAATGTTTTCAGTCTCACTGCGCATGCGTCCCGATGGTTATCGCCAGGGAAACGCAGAACGAATTTGGACGCAGAGAGAGAGAGAGACAATGTCAGTGCGCAATCTTAGGGGGTAAGAGGGAAGTGGCTAGCTAGACGTGGGCGTGTTGCGGTCAGTGACTGCGACTTTTCGCAGTTGTGCTGCCACCGGTGGCCATGTTTCGATGGACGTTCAAAGCAAGCACAGTGCTTGCACCATCAGACATTAGACAGACTGCGACTTATTATGCAAAGCGGTGGATTAGAGTTACGTCTCTGTATGAATTCCATTGGCGGCAGCATTAGCATAATGGCGCAGTCATGCTGCGTAAGACGACGCCTTACGTCCACCTCTGAATAAAAGCTGTTATATCACTATAGCCATCACTTCATGTTATATTC
Source organism: Taudactylus pleione (assembly GCA_031769625.1). NCBI lineage: Eukaryota > Metazoa > Chordata > Amphibia > Anura > Myobatrachidae > Taudactylus > Taudactylus pleione. Next base: position 89,722 of record JAUIMM010000839.1, read on the forward strand.
CGGTTATGTACATTTATATTAGATATTACCCTAGAATGAGCCCCTCGGCTAAATCGGTCAGCGCGGTCTCTAGTCCACAATCCAAAATTCACATTCTAGCTGCAGTTTCTCCTGACATTAATGAGACCCCCTTTGCGCAGCGCCGGAGGCACCGTTAATACGCAGACAGATACCCGATCTATGTACAGCCGTGCAGAAGATTTCGTTCCCCATGAATATATTCACTTGGATTAAAGAAAATGGATCTGGCAAACAATGGTGTAACTAAACCTTGTCCGGCAATTTCCGACGGCTGGTTCTCACCTGTAGGCCACCATCTCGCACTCCGGCGTCGGCCAGCTGAGTATGGCAGAATGCTGCAAACAAGCAGGAGAGAGACACCCGTGAGCGAGGCCATTCCATGAGAACGTCACAGAGATCTACATCCACTATTCCTACAACTCAGAATGGAAAGTGTATGAAATAGAAATAGTTTAGCTGTAAATACCCCTATGCCAATCCAAGGGGCCACCGTACCTGGGCAATGTCATTTTGTCACATTAGTGAAGCAAAAAAGGAGAGTTATGGTAAAACTTACCTTCGTTAACGCTTTCTTTGAAGTCCATAGGGTCCACAGGGAGACATTGGGGGTGTAGGTGGGACCTGGAGGACCTGACACCAACAGCAAAGCTTTTCAATCCCACGATGCTCCAGTCCTTCCCCCTATACCCCGCCCACAGCCCGTGGGCACTTCAGTTTTGTTAACAAGCCCAAGGCAGGAGCAGGACAGGAGAGAAGGAAGACTGGTAACACTGAGGAATCACATTCTCGCACAGAGAAGGAAACAAGTGACCAGGACAAGAAACCCATAGAAGTCAGGTGCGTCAGGGCGGGTGCCCTGTGAACCCAATGGACTTCGAAGAAACCAAGGTAACTTTTACCATAACTCTCCTTTTCTTCTTCAGGGTCCATAGGGCTCCACAGGGAGACTTTGGGGATGTCCCAAAGCAGTTGTTCAAGGGCGGGAATGCTCCTGAGCCGATAGGAGAACCCTACGCCCGAAGGAAACATCCTGAGAGGCAAATGTATCATAGGCATAAAACCTAAGAAAGGTGTGGACAGAAGACCAGGTGGCCACCTTGCATAGCTGTTCAGTTGAGGCGCCACACCGGGCTGCCCACGAGGGACCCACAGAGCGAGTAGAATGAGCAGATACTTAAGCCGGAACAGGAAGGCCAGTCTGCGTGTAAGCCTGTGAGATACTCATGCAAATCTATCTTGTCAGAGTCTGCTTGTTAGCTGGCCATCCCTTCTTGTGGAATACATATAGGACGAAGAGGGAGTCTGATTTCCTGATGGAAGTAGTATGGTCCACGTAGATCTCCACAGCACGAACCACATCCAAAGAGGCCTCACCTGCCAAGAGGTCTGGTGAATTAAAGGCCAGAACCACAATTTCCTCATTCAGGTGGAAGCGAGAAACCATCTTTGGGAGGAAACCTGGATGTGTTCGAAGAACAGCCCTGTCCTGATGAAATATTAAAAGGGAGGAGCGACAGGAAAGAGCCCCTAAATCAGACACCCTACGGGCAAATGCTATAGCCATTTCACATCCACCGATCTGTGGTAAATCCTGACTGAGGCCGGTTTACGTGCTCTGAGCATGGTCTGGACCACAGAGCTGGAGAAACCCTTAGATGTTAGGAGGGATGTCTCAACAGCCACGCCGTTAAAGACAGAAGGACCAGGTCCGGATGCAGACATGGACCCCGAGACAACATGTCTACTCGTAGATGTCTGGGCCAAGTTGGAGCTATGAACAGGACTGTGCCTCCCTCCTGTCTGAACTTCCGAAGCACTCTATGAAGCAGGGATATTGGAGGGAAGAGATATGCCAACTGGAAGGTCCATTTTACCGACAAGGAATCTACGAAGGCCTCTTTGTTCTGGCTCCATAAACTGGAAGTTTGTGGTTGTGTCTTGGGGCCATGAGATCAACTTCTGGAAGAACCCATTTGTCCACCAGAAGCTGAAAGACTTCTGGACGTAGAGAACATTCTCCTTCATGCACGTTGTAAATCCGCTTCCTAATTGTGAATCCCCGGGATGAACACTGCGAAGATGGCTGGAAGATTGTGTTCGGCCCATGTGAGAATGCAGGACACTTCCGTCATTGCCGACTGACTTCAAGTACCCCCTTTGCGATTGAGGTAGGCCACAGTCGTGGCGTTGTCGGACTGTACTTGTACTGGCCTGTTTATCAGCATATTCTGAACCAGAGAGAGAGCTATGTAGATGGCTCGAAGTTCCAGGATATTGCTTGGTAGCACAGCCTCCACTGGGGACCATCGGCCCTGGAAGGAGTGCTGGCCGGTTACTTACGGTCTGTAGGATCAGTCAGAGAAGACATGGACGGCATCGGTAAAGTCGCACTTTTTACTAAGACCTTCACCTGAGTCCACCTAAGGCGGAGACTCCCATTTAGTGAAATAATAATCCTCCGCAAGTGGGTATGCCCAGGCCACGCGCTTGTGAGGCTGAAATCTTTTTCCCGGAGATTTCCACACCTCCTCTAGGTGATCTACTAGCTGACCAGATAGAGGAAACACTGCTGCAGCTCCTTTAACCTCTTTAAGATAAGCATCGGAAGGCGCTGCAGGTAGGTTGTCGTCAGTAATCACCATGGCCGCACGGACCACCCGTATGAGACCTGGAATATATATACTAGATTTAACCTCCGCCACTGTTTGAGGAGTGTCAGACAAATCTAGAATTTCACCCTCATCAGACGTTCCGTCATCATCATATTGTGTGGATGGAAATGACAATAATGGCCTCTTAGCAGGTCTAGATGAATCCTGTTCAGCCGCATTCTGTGCCGTAGCTGACACAGAATTAGACCAAACAGGGTCTGCCGGAGCAAGAACCTGTTGTGGGGGGCACTGCACCATTACCGTCGGCCCCGGAACCCCTAGTACTGGAGACGGGACTACCGCATGTTATGCGAACCCCAATTGGGGAAACGCAGGAGGGACTGTCAATCTATTTACAAGGACATTCACGGCCTGCGCAAAACAAGCCCAAGGTGGTTCCTGGGAGGTGCTGGGTACAGCAGAGGTACCAGGAATGGGCAAACATGCAGCACATAACCCATCCTGAAGTACAGCCCCCTCCCCCACACCCGCTTTACATCTGGAGCAGGAAAATATCAGAGGTGCACCCATAGACACAGAATCCTCACTGGTGGTATGTGACTTCTGCCACCCTGACAGTACTGGCACCGAGAGGGCTGAGTAGGAAGAAGAAGAAAATATGAGAACTTACCTTTGTTATTTCTATTTCTACGAAGTCCATAGGGTTCCACAGGATACCTTGGGGTATAGGTGATGACGTCAGGCATCGGGCACCATAGAGTTAAGTTTTCAGCCTCCCAGTATGCACTAGGGTCCCCCTCCTATACCCTGCCCCCGAGCCAAGGCATCTCCGTTACGTACCAAGCCATAGGCCGGAGGAGGAGAATGAAGAGAGAGAGAAAAGATCTGGACACACACAAGAATCACATTCTCACCAGAGGGAGACGGAAAAACCGGTGACCAGAGTAAAGCCCATCTGCAGCACAGGTACGACAGGGCGGGAGTCCTGTGGAACCCTATGGACTTCGTAGAAATAGAGATAACAAAGGTAAGTTCTTACCATATCATATTTTCTACTTCAGGGTCCATAGGGTATCCACAGGATACCTTGGGGATGTCCCAAAGCAGTATCCTTCAAGGGTGGGGACGCTCCTGTGCTGAAAGGAGAATCGGCCGCCTGAAGGAAGCATCCTGAGAGGCAAAGGTGTCAAACGCGTAATACCTCACAAAGGTATGGACAGAGGACCACGTGGCAGCCTTGCAGATCTGGACTGCAGAGGCACCACGTCGAGCTGCCCACGAAGGACCCACAGACCTAGTGGAATGAGCCCTCACAGAGTATGGAACCGGAAGGCCTTCATGAAGATAAGCTTCTGAAATTGCCATACGGATCCAAGCTGCCAAAGTTTGCTTTGAAGCAGGCCAACCCTTTTTACAGAAGCCATAGAGGGCAAACAAGGCGTCCGACTTCCTAAACGAAGAAGTGCGGTCAACATAAATCCTTAAGGCCCGCACGTCCGCAGTGGCCTCACCCACTGACAGGTCAGGTGAGTTAAAGGCTGGCACAACTATTTCCTCGTTTATATGAAAACGGGAAACAACTTTGGGAAGAAAATCAGGACGAGTGCGCAGCACCGCCCTGTTCCCATGAAAAATCAAGAAAGGGGGTCTACAAGAGAGAGCCCCTAAATCAGAAACACGTCTGGCTGAAGCGATGGCCAGAAGGAAAATGGTTTTAGCTGTCAGCAATTTAAGATCCACTGAGCCCAGTGGTTCAAACGGCGGTCCCTGGAGAGCCCTCAGGACCACAGCTAAATCCCAAGGCGCCACCGGTGGAACAAATGGCGGTTGAATTCGAAGAACACCTTGCATAAAGGTGCGCACATCAGGGATTGTAGCAATCCTACGATGGAACCAGACGGACAGGGCAGACACCTGCACCTTCAGAGACGCAAGGCGAAGCCCATGGTCTAGTCCCGCTTGCAGGAAGGCTAGCACTCTATACAGACGGAACTCCCGAGGTGCATAACCTCTCGGTCGACACCGCTGGAAGAACGTATGCCACACACGATGGTATATTCTTGCAGAAGACGGTTTCCGAGCTCTCAGCATAGTGCGTACTACAGAGCTGGAAAACCCCCTGGACCTTAACATGGCCGTCTCAACAGCCACGCCGTCAAAGACAGCAGAGTCAGGTCCGGGTGAAGACAAGGACCCTGTGAAAGTAGGTCCGGTCGTAGCGGCAACCGCAGAGGAATGTCCACGGACAGACCCTGAAGGTCTGAGAACCAGTGCCGTCTGGGCCACGCGGGAGCTATCAACAGGAGCGTCCCTCCTTCCTGTTTGAATTTCCGGATTACCCGTGGAAGAAGGGAAAACGGAGGAAAGAGATAAGCAAACCGTAACGTCCACTGGACGGACAGAGCATCCACCAGAGACGCCTTTTCGTCTCTTGTGCGAGACCCGTACACCGGCAACTTGTTGTTGTGCCGTGACGCCATGAGGTCGATCTCTGGAAGACCCCACCTGTCCACCAGAAGTTGAAAGACGTCCTGGTGCAGAGACCATTCCCCAGGATGAACGTCCTGGCGACTGAGAAAGTCGGCCTCCCAGTTGAGGACTCCCGGGATATGGCCGGGAAATTGCGCTCCGCCCAGATCAGGATGCGGGACACCTCTACGAGTGCCGCCCGACTTCGGGTTCCTCCTTGCCGATTTATGTACGCCACGGTGGTGGCGTTGTCCGACTGGACCTACACGGGATGACCCTGGAGAACCCGATGGGCCTGCTGGAGAGCACTGAAAACGGGGCGGAGTTCCAAGATGTTTATCGGAAGCTCCTTTTCCGCCTGAGTCCATCTGCCCTGGAACAATTGTGGACCAGAGACCGCTCCCCATCCGTTGTCAATAGGACCCAGTTCGCCACCCAAAATGGACGACCCTTGTTGAGATGGGTCGTCTGCAACCACCAGGCAAGGGACAGGCGAACCTCCGGAGTGAGCCCCATCGTCTGGAAATTGAGACTCTGAGGCAGTCCATTCAGTTTGGACAGGATCAATTGCTGCAGAGGTCTGGAGTGAAACTGGGCATATTCCACCATGTCGAATACGGACACCATGGAGCCCAGTAACCTCATTGCCGAGTGAAGAGAGACACTGCGACTCTGCAGACAACTGCGCATCCTCAACTGCAAGGCAGAGATCTTTTCCCCCGTCACAAAGATCCTCTGCTGACTGGAGTCCAACAAGGCTCCGAGGTGCAGAATCCTCTGAGACGGGATCAGGGTGGACTTTTGCAAGTTTATCAACCAGCCGTGCCGTTGCAGTACTGCAATCGTCAGATCCAAATGGTGTAGAAGGAGCTCCGGAGATCCTGCTACCAACAGAAGGTCGTCTAGGTACGGCAAAATGCGGACTCCCTGCTACCGCAGGGAAGCCGCCATGACCGCCATAACCTTGGTGAACACACGTGGTGCTGTCGCCAGACCAAAAGGTAACGCCCGGCACTGGAAGTGATCGTTGCGGATTGCAAACCTGAGGAACTGTTGAGGGCGCGAAAGAATAGGGACATGCAGGTAAGCGTCCTGTATGTCCAATGACACCATGTAGTCCCCAGGTTCCAGCGCCAGAATGAAGGACCGTAGGGTCTCCATCTGAAACCTCGGCACCCGCAAGGACTTGTTGAGTGCTTTGAGGTTGAGGATCGGACGGTACGAACCATTGGGTTTCTGCACCAAAAACAGATTGGAATAGAAACCCTGGCTCCCCTGGGAGAAAGGAATAGGCACTATAACTCCAGCCTGGAGCATAGTGTGCAAAACCTTCCGCAGTTCCGTGGCTTTGTTCCGGTCTGATGGAAGACCCGTGGTGAAGAATCGGGATGGGGGTCTGTGCCTAAAGGAGAGGGCATACCCGTGAGAAACCACCTCGTGAACCCAACTGTCTGTCGTGGTTACCGACCAACACTGGGCAAACCGTAGCAGGTGGCCTCCCACTTTGGGATCCCCCAAAGGGAGGCCCGGACCGTCAGGCCGCAGGTTTGTCATCGGACTTAGGGGCCGGACGTCCGGTACTCCAGGCCTGCTTCCGGGGCTTGGCCGATTTCTTGGGGCCAGCCTGTCGGGGAAAGGACTGCGCTTTAGGCCTACCCTGGGCCCTATAAGGCCGAAAGGACGATGTACCTGAACTGGAAGGAACTGCAGCAGACGGGAGACATGCCGATTTGGCTGCCGCCAGCGTGGCTACAATTTTGTCCAGATCCGGACCAAATAGGACTTCTCCATTAAAAGGCAAAGCTTACAAGCCCTTTTTGGAATCAGCGTCCGCCTTCCAAGATCGCAACCATAAGGTGCGACGAGCCGCCACAGCTGCCGAAGAAATCCGAGAAGTCAGGGTACTGATATCTAAAGCCGCTTCATTAATGTAAGTGGCCGAATCCCAGAGATTGCCTATCAACTCGGTCTGTTCGGTCGAATAGTCGGAATCCAAAGACGCCTCCAAACTATCAGCCCAGCGCTCCATGTATATTGATACCGGAGGTTCATCATCCTCAATAACTAAAGCCGTGCGGACTGCCCGAATAAGGCCAGGTATATAAACCTTAGACTTAGAATCCGACTCTTTAGTACGGAGAGGTTCCTGGTCCGAAAGATCCAGAATCTCCCCATCATCGGTCGTCACGTCGTCATCCTCATAAGGAGCAGACAGACGCCACTGGCCGCTTATGTGGCCGCAACACAGACTCCCCTTGTAACACGTCCGACAAATGCTGTACTGAAGTTGTCAGAGAATTAACCCCACGTAGGCTCCTGAGAGACCTGGAGAGGGGAAATAGGGAGACTGTGGGGTACCATCAGTTGTCTCGGGAACCCCTGCATGGGTTACAACACCACTGACTGCTGGGACAATCCCATCTGGGTAAACGCAGGTGGCGGAGCTAACTGGCCCACTAAGGTTGTAAGCGCCTTAGCGAAACAAGCCCTGTGCGGTTCCTGTACCGGAGCCGTGACAGTAATTGGTCGCGCCAATAAATAATGCCGACATATCCCCTCTGCGTTACCCTCCCCCTCCGCTATTGGTACATTGCACGTAGTACACAGAAGCTGGAGAGGAAAATCACTCTCAGACATGATGGTAAGTATGTGACCCCTCTCACTGATACTCGTTAGTATAGTGGGAGAACCGCCCTGCAATCACCGCACAGCAGGGGCTTTAGCAGAGGAAGAGCAGGGACAGTGAGATGGCTGACAGCAGAAAGTGAAAGTACAGGCAGCAGACGCCAGCAGAAGTCACATACAATGCAGAAGAAATTAATCCCTGCACTAACAGCGCTGATTCCCAACTACACAGAGCCTGGTAGGACACAGCGCTGCATACACTGACCTTAAGCCAACGGAGGAGAGGTATACTGGGGGACCCAGACCGCGATGCCACCGATCAGCAGCTTCCAGCAGCGTTCACCATGCTTTGCAAAGATGGCCACCGAGGAGCAGAGAGGAGGCCGGCCTAGGGGAGGAGCGCTGCCACAGGACCAATCGGCAGCACAGAGAGGGCTGTGTGCAGCGGGGGAGGCGCCGGCTGTGTACAGGGAAGGCGCGCTCCCCTGGCATGCAATTAACCCCCGGGACGTCTCAGCTGCGGCCCGCTGTCCCAGGGGTATAGTGGAAGCGCAGGTTAGTACCTGGCTCCACGCTGCAGCCAGTCCCCAGGGAACCCCCTGCCTGGGGACTCCGGACCATGTTCTCAGCAGGGACCCACCGCGGGACCCCGCTGCTTACCTGCTGCCCCCTTGCATCCGGCCATGGTCCGAAGCATCTGGGGTCACCGCTAGCCGTGACCCCAGATACTTACCAGCATCCCCGGATCAGTACCGGCGTTCTGGTACGGGCGGGGTGTAGGGGAGATGGCATGGACGTCAGCAGTGACTGTCCATGCTGTACTCCCAGATGTGCAGCCACAGCTGCCTTGTAGAAAACTTCAGGGGCTATTCTTAGCCCCCTCTAAACATGTGCTCCGACTCCGAGCCGGGCACCAATGAAACTGGGATGCCTTGGCTCGGGGTATAGGAGAGGGACCATGATGCATCCTGGGAGGCTGAAAACTTAACTCTATGGTGCCCGATGCCTGACGTCATCACCTATACCCCAAGGTATCCTGTGGATACCCTATGGACCCTGAAGCAGAAATAGGGATAGTAAAATGGCTGACAGAGAGAAGTATCAGACACACAGCACTAGCATAAAGGTCACATACAATGCAGAGATGTCTGTACTATCCCCTACACTGAGCAGCAGCCCGGTAGCGGTAGAGCTACATACTCTGACCTTAGAGGAGCGGTATGTAAGGGGCACCCAGGCTCCGTCCCCTGCATCCACAGCGTTCTCCAAGATGGCCGCCGAAGGATGAAGGGAGACGGGCCGGAGATCACTGCCTCAGCCCGCCAAAACCTCAGAGTAAGGCGCCTGAGAGCAGTGAGGGGAGGAGCCTCCTGTACTGAACAGGGAAGGCGTCCTCCCCTGGCAGGCTATTAACCCCCGGGATGCTGGAGCGCATCCATAACGCTCCAGCAAAGCATCCCTGGTGGTTTAGTGTGAGCACAGGCTCAGTGTCTGACTCCACTATACTGCCGTCCCCAGGGAGCCCCCAGCCCTGGGAACGCCGGACTGCGTAACAGCGGGCGCCTACCGCAGATGCCCGCTGCTTACCTTGTGATGTCCCCCGTAAGTCCGGCCGCAGTCCAAGACCCCTGGGGGTTCCGCTAGCTGGAACCCCCCCAGAGCCCGCAGAGTTCCCCGCATCGCTACCGGTGGTCAGCGCCGGCGTGGGTGTCGGAGCAGTAACATGGACGTCCGCTGGACTGTCCATGTTACTGCTCTTGAAGATCTTCAGGGGCTGTGCGGTAACCCCCCTGTTCAGCCCCCCTGTGCGGTAACCCAGCTCCGGCCGGGCACCTACTGAAACTGAGGTGCTTGGGGGCAGGGTATAGGAGAGGCCTGGTGCATCCTGGGATGAAGAGTTTAACTGTGTGGTGCCCATGATGGAGCCAAGCCTATACCCTAAGGTATCCCTGTGGATCCCTAAGGACCCTGGAGTAGAAATAGGCATATTTGGAGTTAGGGGCTGGAGGTTCGTCCCCCTCTATGACCAAGGCCGTACTGACTGCCTGTATCAGACCAGGAATATACATTTTTGACTTAGGCTCCACCTCTCGTGCAGAGGACTCGGAGTCAGAAGCATTTGGAAGCTCCCCGTCATCAGACGTCATGTTATCGTATTGAGTAGACTGAGGTGACAGCAATGGTCTTTTAGTCGACCTACCGTGGGGTCTAAGGGAGGCGTCCCCCTGCAGCATATCCCTCAGGTTCTGCACCCCAGTAGCGAAAGTATCCACCCACTGAGGTTCAGGAACTCCTGTCCGGGTGCAGCCGGCTGAAGCTGGCTCTGAGAGGGCACAATCGGCTGCAGTGTAATCCCCAGCGGGGTAGACACAGGAGGGACTGCCAAACGTCCCGCAATGGCCGTCAGAGCTGGAGCTAAGCGCTCATGTGCGGCGGCTGATACAGTAGAGGGACCTGGAGGAGCAGAACATCTCACACATAACCCCTCCCGTACTATGTCTCCCACCCCTAATCCTGCAGCACATCTTATACAGGACAGCAGGTTTTGCACCTCATCCTCCCTTATAATGTAGAGGATAGCGAGTACACTATGTGACCCAGCACACACAATATAAACTGAGGTTTAATACACACCCTGTAACGGGCTCAGTGAGAAAAAACAAGAGATATGGTAAGAACTTACCTTTGTTATCTCTGTTTCTACGAAGTCCATAGGGTCCACAGGGTTGACCTTGGGGTATAGCTGGATCTGGATCCATGGGCACCACGCAGTTAAAGCTTTAGCTGCTCCCAGGATGCACTTGGGTCCGTCCTCCTCTATACCCCGCCCCCGGCCACAGCACCTCAGTTGGTAAGCAGCCAAGGCCGGAGGAGGAGACTAAACAGAGAGAAGGAAGACTGGAACACACAAGAAACCATACTCACAGAAATGGGAGACGGAAAACCGGTGACCAGCCACACAGCCCATTTGAAGCCAGGTGCGTCAGGGCGGGCGCCCTGTGGACCCTATGGACTTCGTAGAAACAGAGATAACAAAGGTAAGTTCTTACCATATCTATTGTTTTCTACTTCAGGGTCCATAGGGGGTCCACAGGGTTGACCTTGGGGATGTCCCAAAGCAGTACAACTAAGGGCGGGGACGCTCCTGTGCTGAAAGGAGTACCCGGCGCCCAAAGGATGCATCCTGAGAGGCGAAGGTGTCAAACGCATAGAACCTCAAAAACGTTTGAATTGAAGACCAAGTGGCCGCCTTACACAGCTGAACAGCAGAAGCGCCACATCTAGCAGCCCAAGAGGGACACACAGAACGAGTGGAATGAGCCTTAACAGAGGCTGGCACAGGTAAGCCCTCCTGTGCATAAGCCTCACAAATAACGGAACGAAGCCAACGGGCTAACGTTTGTTTGTTGGCAGGCCAACCCCTCTTGTGAAAACCAAAGAGGATAAACAAGGAATCAGACTTCCTCACCGAAGCCGTCCGGTCTACATAAATTCTAAGCGCCCGGACCACATCTAAGGAAGTCTCACCAGCTGAAAGATCAGGGGACTGAAAAGCTGGCACAACAAGTTCCTGATTAATATGGAACTTCGAGACCACTTTGGGCAAAAACTCAGGACGAGTGCGGAGCACCGCTCTGTCCTGGTGAAAAATCAGGAAAGGAGGGCGACAGGAAAGCGCCCCCAATTCAGACACCCTCCTGGCCGAAGCAATTGCCAGGAGAAAAACCGTCTTAAATGTCAGCCACTTGAGCTCCACCGCCTCAAGAGGCTCAAACGGAGGACCCTGCAGGACCCGTAGCACCACCGCCAAGTCCCAAGGAGCCACAGGAGGCACAAAGGGAGGCTGGATCCTGAGAACACCTTGGAAAAAGGTGTGAACGTCTGGTAGTATTGCAATCCGCCGTTGAAACCACACGGACAAGGCGGACACATGAACCTTCAGAGATGCAAGGCGTAAGCCGAGATCCAATCCTGACTGAAGAAATTCCAAGATCCTAGAAACTCGGAACACCTGAGGATCATAATGTCTGGACTCACACCACTGAAAGTAAGTGTGCCACACTCTGTGATAAATCCGTGCTGAAGCAGGCTTGCGTGCCCTGAGCATGGTACCAATAACTGAACTGGAGAAGCCCCGAGACCTCAAGACGGCTGTCTTAAGAGCAACGCCGTCAAAGACAGCCGACCCAGATCCGGGTAAAGGCAGGGCCCCTGAGACAACAGGTCCCGACGCTGAGGAAGAAGGTACGGAGCGTCGATGGAGAGGCTCCTGAGATCGGAGTACCAAGGACGTCTGGGCCACGCCGGAGCTACCAGCACGAGCATGCCGCCGTCCTGCTTGAATTTCCGCAGAACCCGAGGAAGCAGGGATATCGGAGGAAACAGATACGCCAGGTGAAACGTCCATTTCACCGACAGCGCGTCCACCAGACTTGCACCTGCGTCTCTTGTCCTTGACCCGTAAACGGGCAACTTGTGATTGTGACGGGAGGCCATCAAGTCCAGCTCCGGCAGTCCCCACCTGTCCACGAGTAGCTGAAACACCTCTGGGTGAAGCGACCATTCCCCGGGATGCACGTCGTGACGGCTGAGGAAGTCCGCCTCCCAATTGAGGACTCCGGGGATGAAGGCCGCCGAGATCGCTGGAATGTGACCCTCCGCCCAAGTCAGGATACGAGACACCTCCGACATCGCTGCCTGACTGCGAGTTCCGCCTTGGTGATTGATATACGCCACCGTGGTGGCGTTGTCGGACTGCACCTGTACCGCCCTTCCGTGAAGAGCGGGGCCGGACGACTGCAGGGCCCTGAATACTGCCCGCAGTTCCAGGATGTTGATGGGGAGAAGTGCTTCTTCCGCTGACCAACGACCCTGAAGCGACAAAGAGCAGGTCACTGCCCCCCAACCCCGGAGACTGGCATCCGTCGTGAGCAGGACCCAGTCCGGGATCCAAAATGGGCGCCCCTCGACCAGATGAGCTGTCTGAAGCCACCAAGCCAAAGATAGCCGAACGTCCGGAGACAACACCAGCACCTGAGAGCGGATCCGGTGAGGTAACCCGTTCCATTCTGATAGAATCAGCCCCTGCAGGGGCCGGGAATGGAACTGGGCAAATTCCACCATGTCGAATGTCGACACCATGGATCCCAGAACTCTCATAGCCGAATGGACCGACAGGCGGCAACGGCTCAGGCAACTGCGTATCCGCAGCTGTAGGGAAGCGACCTTCTCCGGAGTCAGGAAGATCCTTTGCTGACGCGAATCCAGCAGGGCTCCCAAATGAACCATCCGCTGTGATGGAATCAGGGAGGACTTTTTCCAATTTATCAACCACCCGTGTGCTTGCAGGCAAGCGATCGTCAGGTGGAGATGTTGAAGCAGTACCTCCGGGGAGCTCGCCAGCAACAGGAGGTCGTCCAGGTACGGCAGCAGCCGTACATTCTGGTTCCGAAGATGTGCGGCCATGACCGCCATAATCTTCGTGAACACCCTCGGTGCCGTGGAGAGACCAAAGGGTAGCGCCCGGAACTGATAGTGGTGTTGAAGGATAGCGAACCTCAGATACCGCTGGTGTGAAGATGCTATCGGAACATGGAGGTAGGCGTCCTGGATGTCCAGGGACACCATGTAATCCCCCGGTTCCATCGCCAGAATGATGGAACGTAACGTTTCCATCCTGAACTTGGGAACTCTGAGGAATTTGTTCAGAGACTTCAAGTTGAGGATAGGGCGATGAGAACCATTGGGTTTCTGCACCAGAAACAGAGACGAATAATACCCCGTCCCTCGTTGTGATAGAGGAACGGGAACAATGACCCCTGCTTTCAGCAAGGACTCTATAGCCTCCTGAACCTGTAACGCCTTGGTCTTGTCCTGAGAAGGACTTGTGCAGAAAAACTGGTGGGGTGGTCTGTGCCGAAAAGACAGGGCGTACCCCTGGGAGACCACTTCTCGAACCCAGGCATCCGTGGTGGTATTGTGCCAGCACTGGGCAAATAGAAGAAGTCGGCCTTCCACTCTGAGGTCCCCCAGAGGGAGGCCCGTCCCATCAGGCCGCAGGTTTATCTTCCTGCTTGGAAGAAGGGCGCCGAGCACTCCAGGCTTGCTTCTTGGGTTTAGAGGCCGTCTTACTCGCAGACTGTCTCGGGAAGGACTGACCTTTCGCCTTACCCTGAACCCGAAAGGAACGAAAAGCCGAACTCCGAACCTTAGCAGGCAGTGCCGCCGAAGGGAGGAAGGCCGACTTGGATTTAGCCAGGGTGTCCACTATTTTGTCCAAGTCCGGACCAAATAGTAATTCCCCATTGAAAGGTAAGGCCTCCAGACCTTTCTTTGAATCAGAGTCCGCTCTCCAGGACCGCAACCATAAGGATCGGCGGGCAGACACCGCTGCAGCCGATACCCGCGAGGTCAGCAGACTAGCATCTAAAGAAGCTTCTCCAATGTAAGAAGCAGCGTCCCTCATTTGTCCCAACAACGCCCGCTGGACATCCGGAGCGTCGTCCGGGAAGGTATCTTCCAATGCATTGGCCCACCCCTCAATGGCCTTGGCCACCCAGGAGATGGCCATGGACGGTCGGGCCACCGCCCCAGAGAGGGAGTAAATAGACTTTAAGCAAGTCTCAACTTTCCTGTCCGTGGGATCCTTCAGCGAGGATATCGACGGTAATGGTAAGGTGGCGCCCCGAGTTAAACGGGTGACATGGGAATCCACCGCCGGTGGAGTTTCCCATTTTTTACAATGTGCCTCAGGGAAGGGGTAATTAGAAGCCAACCGCTTCTGAGGAAGGAATCTCTTACTGGGCGCCTGCCAAGCTACCGCCATATGATCAGTCAACTGATCCGACAGGGGAAACACCGCAGAAGCCACCTTAGTTTTTTTTGAAACTAGGAAACTTCGACAGGAACCGGTGCCTCATCCTCTATAAGAAGAATAGCTCGCACCGCCCTAACTAGTGCTCGCACATTAATGGACGACTTGGTATCCATTTCCTGGACCGAGGCGTCCGAGTCAGTGTCATCAGGGACCTCCCCATCATCTGAGGAACCCTCTGAGTCCGATACCTGAGCAGCCCGTGTCATGAGTGGGCGTTTTGAAATCCTAGAAGGCATGTCAGTCTGCAACATTGACTGAAAAGCCGAGGAAGCGGCAGCCAAATTTTGCACGGAGTTGGAGAGCACATCCACCCAGGGTGGAGGAGTCACCATAGGGGCCTGAAAAGGTACCACAGGCTGCTGCGGCACAGGGGAAGCCTGCATATACATAGGCAACCCCGCATAGGGACCCACCGACTGAGACCCAGGAGGACTCCGCAATAACTGCGGGACACCCGGGGAATGGGGGATGGTCGGCTGGGACAACGACCTAGTAGGGAGAGCAGTCGGGACCGACAGACGGTCCGCAATAGACACCAGCACTTGAGAAAACATCGCCCACGGTGGTTCCTGCGCCAGAGAAGGTCTGGATGGGCCAGGAGCCACCTGGCATCGACTACACAGGCCATCCTGTGACAAATCCTCCCTATCTACTCCTGCAGAACAGCGTCCGCAGGAGGCCAACACCGGAGCCACTGAGCGCTCAACCTCCTCGTCTGACATGA
Source organism: Taudactylus pleione (assembly GCA_031769625.1). Taxonomy (NCBI): domain Eukaryota; kingdom Metazoa; phylum Chordata; class Amphibia; order Anura; family Myobatrachidae; genus Taudactylus; species Taudactylus pleione. The sequence goes on from JAUIMM010000839.1 coordinate 105,050, forward strand.
CAGAATATATTATATATCTGGCACCAGGGTAGAAGTAAAACGCACTCACCGGTGTGCTGAACAACAGCCCACAATATGGCACTGAGTAGCACACAACTGTATGTGACGGACCTCACAAATACGTGATCTATATAAGTGAGGTCAGTAGAAACGCCCCTCCCCCACACACCTGTAGGGCTTGTAGGAGAAGTAAAGGGATAGGTATAAGCTGACAGTAAGTAGAAAATAAGCACAGACAGGCAGCACTAGCAATAGTCACATACCATGCAGGAAGATATACTCACTGCACCTTTACACTACAATCAACCTGCCCAGATTCAGTGTCTGGGAGGGCTATAGTGCTGTGTACACTGTCCTTAATCAGGGGAGAGGTACACAGGGGGACCGGTCCGCGTGCTCCCTGAAGATCTGCGCTGCCACTGTGAGAAAATGGACGCTGGAGACCTCAGAGGAGGAGTGGCCGAGTAGCTGCAGCTCAGCGACGCCAGACTCCGTGCTGAAAGGCGCGCTGAGCTGAGGGGAGGAGCCGCTGACAGGGAAGGCTTCCTCCCCTGGCTAGCATATTAACCCCAGGGCTTGCCGGCATCCCGCTTGCCATATATCCCTGGTGGTCTAGTGGTCCCACGGGTTATTCCTCCTCAGAGGGGGAGCCCGCCGCCACCGCTAGCGGCCCCCGGTCTGTCCCCTAGGACCGGGGGCAAAGGACTGCATCTGCAGGCAAAACCCGCGAGGCGCCGCTAATCGGCGACTCGCGGCTTACCTTGTCCCCGGCGACTCCGGCAGCAGTCCAGGGAGGGACCCAGAGTCCGGCTAGTACGGACTCTGGCCTCCCGCCGCGATCCCCAGTGCAGTACTGGCGTCGCGGCGCCAGCGGGGAAGGAGAGCGGCAGCGTGGGCGTCTGCATAGACAGCCCGTCGCTGCCACACTAGAGCCTCTGTTTTAAAATAAAAACAGGCTCTTTTTTTTTTTTTTTTTTTTTTAAAATAGAAAGCTTTTGGGGGCTGCTCCTGCAGCCCCCCTGCGCAGGTGACCCTACTCCGGCCGGGCACCAACTCAAACTGAGGTGCTGTGGCCGGGGGCGGGGTATAGAGGAGGACGGACCCAAGTGCATCCTGGGAGCAGCTAAAGCTTTAACTGCGTGGTGCCCATGGATCCAGATCCAGCTATACCCCAAGGTCAACCCTGTGGACCCCCTATGGACCCTGAAGTAGAAAGCACAGGGAAAGTAAAATGGCTGATAATACAGATAGCAGCGCTAGCATAAAGTCACATACAATGCAGAATAAATACACCTGTACAAATGGCACTACTTATCATTAGCCGCACAGACTCAGTGTCTGATAGGATATAGTGCTATATACACTGACCACACCCTGTGGAGAGGTATGTAGGGGGCCCCGGGCTCCGCACCGCCTGTAAGATCTGCGACTTAGCCAGGAAAAGATGGCCGCCAGAGACCTCTGAGGGGGCGTATCCGGAGTAGAGCTGCCTCAGCCCAGCCAATGCACAAAATTATTAAAAAATATAGTATAAAATGACCTGCAGGCTATGTGTATAAGGTGTATATAACACATAAGTACATTCTGTGTGTATATTGGGGTCCCATTCCCAAGATATTTCATTATTTTATGCAAATATTTCAAAATACGGAATATTCCGATATCCAAAATACCCCTGGTCCCAAGCATTTTGGATTTGGGAGACTCATCCTGTAATGCGGCCGGTTTGGAGGACAGTCTGTCACCATATCCTACCAGATTGGTGAATGTTGGCTAGGTGGCATGGCACAAGGCCTAAGCTGGACAGCTGTGCCAGGACGCTAACTGGCCATTGGTAAACACATTTTTGCGCCCTGATATGCCAGTGTTGGCGCTAAGGTGTGGTGTACCTCGGCTTTATGACATCCCATTTCCCCCATGGATGAAAGACAAAGTGGCATTTTTATACTCACAATTAAATCTTGCTCTCCTTGCCCAATGGACACACTAGATGCCCACCCTTTACGTTCTTGCTCTCCTTGCCCAATGAGCACACTAGATCCCCACCCTTTACGTTCTTGCTCTCCTTGCCCAATGAGCACACTAGATCCCCACCCTTTACGTTCTTGCTCTCCTTGCCCAATGGGGACACTAGATCCCCACCCTTTACGTTCTTGCTCTCCTTGCCCAATGAGCACACTAGATCCCCACCCTTTACGTTCTTGCTCTCCTTGCCCAATGGGGACACTAGATCCCCACCCTTTACGTTCTTGCTCTCCTTGCCCAATGGGGACACTAGATCCCCACCCTTTACGTTCTTGCTCTCCTTGCCCAATGGGGACACTAGATCCCCACCCTTTACGTTCTTGCTCTCCTTGCCCAATGGGGACACTAAATCCCCACCCTTTACGTTCTGGTTCTCCTGGCCCAATGGGGACACTAGATCCCCACCCTTTACGTTCTGGTTCTCCTGGCCCAATGGGGACACTAGATCCCCACCCTTTACGTTCTTGCTCTCCTTGCCCAATGGGGACACTAGATCCCCACCCTTTACGTTCTTGCTCTCCTTGCCCAATGGGGACACTAGATCCCCACCCTTTACGTTCTTGCTCTCCTTGCCCAATGGGGACACTAGATCCCCACCATTTACATTCTTGCTCTCCTTGCCCAATGGGGACACTAGATCCCCACCATTTACATTCTTGCTCTCCTTGCCCAATGGGGACACTAGGTCCCCACCCTTTACGTTCTTGTTCGACTTGCCCAATGGGGACACTAGGTCCCCACCCTGTACGTTCTTGTTCCTCTTGTTAATGTTTTGGATTAGCACAGTTACGGTTGTTGGAGAACCTTCTGGTTTCCTCTCTCATTTGGTTTCTCACTGTTCTGTTCTTTGGAGCTTAGTGTGAAAATAGCTGAGGTATCCCAGCAGGCTGTGGGGTATAGAGGGGGAGTTTACACTATTAATGCTAAATTTAAAGTGCCCAAACTCCAGCTGAGCCCTCTATACCCAATGTCTCCCATAGGTCTCAGAGCACAGGACTCAGCACAAGGTATAAAATCCTATTTTCATTCAAACGGAGCTGGCGATGGCTCTTCCACGTGATGGCAGGCGCCAGACTAGGCACCCCAATGGTATAAACAAATATGAATGATAACGGGCCTATTCTGAGCCAAATACCAAAGGTTAAAGTGGGGGTGCTGCTGCCCAAATAAACTGCACACCATACAGACCTCACTCCTTTCCAGATAAATCTATCATGTGTTAGGGCTTAGGTCTACGTAAAGACGTCCGCCATCTGCCCGCAGGCCAAGGTCCACAAAGAGACAGCAGAAGACAGGACTATGAATCTGGCTACAATACAGCTGGAAATGTTGGGATTTGTAGTGCCACAGATCTCACAAGTCTACGCTATGGAGGTCAAACCGCTAAAATGGATTGTCCTGTTCTATGCGCCATATAACCCAGGTCAGAGGACATACAGTGATAGAAGTCTCCGTGTTCTGCTGCACGTACCAACTGCTCCAGCAGATTCTCTCGCAGGCTTGTGCTCAAAGTCCAGGTCTCCTCTCCCCGGGACACCAGGTGAGCGATGATCCCCGCCGCAAAATAGCTGACCTCCACCTCCACGCTGTGCAGGAGCTTACTGATCTGCTCTATAAAGTCCTTCCACATCAGCTCCGAGTGCAACTCCTTCACCTCCGCAATGTTATTCTACAGGAGCACAGCACAGAGTACACACATTACACACTCCACCTCCATAATGTTATTCTACAAGGGGCACAGCACAGAGTACACACATCATACACTCCACCTCCCCAATGTTATTCTACAGGAGCACAGCACAGAGTACACACATTACACACTCCACCTCCATAATGTTATTCTACAGGAGCACAGCACAGAGTACACACATTACACACTCCACCTCCATAATGTTATTCTACAGGAGCACAGCACAGAGTACACACATTACACACTCCACCTCCCCAATGTTATTCTACAGGAGCACAGCACAGAGTACACACATTACACACTCCACCTCCACAATGTTATTCTACAGGAGCACAGCACAGAGTACACACATTACACACTCCACCTCCATAATGTTATTCTACAGGAGCACAGCACAGAGTACACACATTACACACTCCACCTCCATAATGTTATTCTACAGGAGCACAGCACAGAGTACACACATTACACACTCCACCTCCATAATGTTATTCTACAGGAGCACAGCACAGAGTACACACATTACACACTCCACCTCCATAATGTTATTCTACAGGAGCACAGCACAGAGTACACACATTACACACTCCACCTCCATAATGTTATTCTACAGGAGCACAGCACAGAGTACACACATTACACACTCCACCTCCCCAATGTTATTCTACAGGAGCACAGCACAGAGTACACACATTACACACTCCACCTCCCCAATGTTATTCTACAGGAGCACAGCACATAGTACACACATTACACACTCCACCTCCCCAATGTTATTCTACAGGAGCACAGCACAGAGTACACACATTACACACTCCACCTCCCCAATGTTATTCTACAAGGGGCACAGCACAGAGTACACACATTACACACTCCACCTCCATAATGTTATTCTACAGGAGCACAGCACAGAGTACACACATTACACACTCCACCTCCATAATGTTATTCTACAGGAGCACAGCACAGAGTACACACATTACACACTCCACCTCCCCAATGTTATTCTACAAGGGGCACAGCACAGAGTACACACATCACACACTCCACCTCCCCAATGTTATTCTACAGGAGCACAGCACAGAGTACACACATTACACACTCCACCTCCATAATGTTATTCTACAGGAGCACAGCACAGAGTACACACATCACACACTCCACCTCCATAATGTTATTCTACAGGAGCACAGCACAGAGTACACACATTACACACTCCACCTCCCCAATGTTATTCTACAGGGGCACAGCACAGAGTACACACATCACACACTCCACCTCCCCAATGTTATTCTACAGGAGCACAGCACAGAGTACACACATCACACACTCCACCTCCCCAATGTTATTCTACAAGGGGCACAGCACAGAGTACACACGTTACACACTCCACCTCCCCAATGTTATTCTACAGGAGGACAGCACAGAGTACACACATTACACACTCCACCTCCCCAATGTTATTCTACAGGAGCACAGCACAGAGTACACACATCACACACTCCACCTCCATAATGTTATTCTACAGGAGCACAGCACAGAGTACACACATCACACACTCCACCTCCATAATGTTATTCTACAGGAGCACAGCACAGAGTACACACATTACACACTCCACCTCCATAATGTTATTCTACAGGAGCACAGCACAGAGTACACACATTACACACTCCACCTCCCCAATGTTATTCTACAGGGGCACAGCACAGAGTACACACATCACACACTCCACCTCCCCAATGTTATTCTACAGGAGCACAGCACAGAGTACACACATTACACACTCCACCTCCCCAATGTTATTCTACAAGGGGCACAGCACAGAGTACACACGTTACACACTCCACCTCCATAATGTTATTCTACAAGGGGCACAGCACAGAGTACACACATCACACACTCCACCTCCATAATGTTATTCTACAGGAGCACAGCACAGAGTACACACATTACACACTCCACCTCCCCAATGTTATTCTACAGGAGCACAGCACAGAGTACACACATTACACACTCCACCTCCCCAATGTTATTCTACAAGGGGCACAGCACAGAGTACACACATTACACACTCCACCTCCCCAATGTTATTCTACAAGGGGCACAGCACAGAGTACACACATTACACACTCCACCTCCCCAATGTTATTTTACAAGGGGCACAGCACAGAGTACACACATTACACACTCCACCTCCCCAATGTTATTCTACAGGAGCACAGCACAGAGTACACACATTACACACTCCACCTCCATAATGTTATTCTACAAGGGGCACAGCACAGAGTACACACATTACACACTCCACCTCCCCAATGTTATTCTACAGGAGCACAGCACAGAGTACACACATTACACACTCCACCTCCATAATGTTATTCTACAGGAGCACAGCACAGAGTACACACATTACACACTCCACCTCCATAATGTTATTCTACAAGGGGCACAGCACAGAGTACACACATTACACACTCCACCTCCATAATGTTATTCTACAGGAGCACAGCACAGAGTACACACATTACACACTCCACCTCCATAATGTTATTCTACAGGAGCACAGCACAGAGTACACACATTACACACTCCACCTCCATAATGTTATTCTACAGGAGCACAGCACAGAGTACACACATTACACACTCCACCTCCCCAATGTTATTCTACAGGAGCACAGCACAGAGTACACACATTACACACTCCACCTCCATAATGTTATTCTACAAGGGGCACAGCACAGAGTACACACATTACACACTCCACCTCCCCAATGTTATTCTACAGGAGCACAGCACAGAGTACACACATTACACACTCCACCTCCCCAATGTTATTCTACAGGGGGCACAGCACAGAGTACACACATTACACACTCCACCTCCATAATGTTATTCTACAGGAGCACAGCACAGAGTACACACATCACACACTCCACCTCCCCAATGTTATTCTACAGGAGCACAGCACAGAGTACACACATTACACACTCCACCTCCCCAATGTTATTCTACAGGGGGCACAGCACAGAGTACACACATTACACACTCCACCTCCATAATGTTATTCTACAGGAGCACAGCACAGAGTACACACATTACACACTCCACCTCCATAATGTTATTCTACAGGAGCACAGCACAGAGTACACACATTACACACTCCACCTCCCCAATGTTATTCTACAGGAGCACAGCACAGAGTACACACATTACACACTCCACCTCCCCAATGTTATTCTACAGGAGCACAGCACAGAGTACACACATTACACACTCCACCTCCCCAATGTTATTCTACAGGAGCACAGCACATAGTACACACATTACACACTCCACCTCCCCAATGTTATTCTACAGGAGCACAGCACAGAGTACACACATTACACACTCCACCTCCCCAATGTTATTCTACAGGAGCACAGCACAGAGTACACACATTACACACTCCACCTCCCCAATGTTATTCTACAGGGGCACAGCACAGAGTACACACATCACACACTCCACCTCCCCAATGTTATTCTACAGGGGCACAGCACAGAGTACACACATCACACACTCCACCTCCATAATGTTATTCTACAGGAGCACAGCACAGAGTACACACATTACACACTCCACCTCCCCAATGTTATTCTACAGGGGGCACAGCACAGAGTACACACATTACACACTCCACCTCCCCAATGTTATTCTACAAGGGGCACAGCACAGAGTACACACATTACACACTCCACCTCCATAATGTTATTCTACAGGAGCACAGCACAGAGTACACACATCACATTACTCCACCTCCATAATGTTATTCTACAGGAGCACAGCACAGAGTACACACATCACATTACTCAGTGCAGTCTCCCATATACAGACTCAGGAGCACACAGATATACAGGTGTCACATATCACATTACTCAGCACAGTCTCCTATATACAGACTCAGGAGCACACAGATATACAGGTGTCACATATCACATTACGCAGCGCAGTCTCCCATATACAGACTCAGGAGCACACAGATATACAGGTGTCACATATCACATCACTCAGCGCAGTCTCCCATATACAGACTCAGGAGCACACAGGTATACAGGGGTCACCTATCATATTACTCGGCGCAGTCTCCCATATACAGACTCAGGAGCACACAGATATACAGGTGTCACATATCACATTACTCAGCACAGTCTCCATACACAGACTCAGGAGCACACAGATATACAGGTGTCACATATCACACTACTCAGCGCAGTCTCCATATACAGACTCAGAAGCACACAGATATACAGGGGTCACCTATCATATTACTCGGCGCAGTCTCCCATATACAGACTCAGGAGCACACAGATATACAGGTGTCACATATCACATTACTCAGCACAGTCTCCATACACAGACTCAGGAGCACACAGATATACAGGTGTCACATATCACACTACTCAGCGCAGTCTCCATATACAGACTCAGAAGCACACAGATATACAGGGGTCACCTATCATATTACTCGGCGCAGTCTCCCATATACAGACTCAGGAGCACACAGATATACAGGTGTCACATATCACACTACTCAGCGCAGTCTCCATATACAGACTCAGAAGCACACAGATATACAGGGGTCACCTATCATATTACTCGGCGCAGTCTCCCATATACAGACTCAGGAGCACACAGATATACAGGTGTCACATATCACATTACTCAGCGCAGTCTCCTATATACAGACTCAGGAGCACACAGATATACAGGTGTCACATATCACATTACTCAGCTCAGTCTCCTATATACAGACTCAGGAGCACACAGATATACAGGTGTCACATATCACATTACTCAGCGCAGTCTCCCATATACAGACTCAGGAGCACACAGATATACAGGTGTCACATTACTCAGCGCAGTCTCCCATATACAGACTCAGGAGCACACAGATATACAGGTGTCACATATCACATTACTCAGCACAGTCTCCTATATACAGACTCAGGAGCACACAGATATACAGGTGTCACATATCACATCACTCAGCGCAGACTGCTATATACAGACTCAGGAGCACACAGATATACAGGTGTCACATATCACATTACTCAGCGCAGTCTCCATATACAGACTCAGGGGCACACAGATATACAGGTGTCACATATCACATTACTCAGCTCAGTCTCCTATATACAGACTCAGGAGCACACAGATATACAGGTGTCACATATCACATTACTCAGCGCAGTCTCCATATACAGACTCAGGGGCACACAGATATACAGGTGTCACATATCACATTACTCAGCACAGTCTCCTATATACAGACTCAGGAGCACACAGATATACAGGTGTCACATATCACATTACTCAGCTCAGTCTCCTATATACAGACTCAGGAGCACACAGATATACAGGTGTCACATATCACATTACTCAGCGCAGTCTCCCATATACAGACTCAGGAGCACACAGATATACAGGTGTCACATTACTCAGCGCAGTCTCCCATATACAGACTCAGGAGCACACAGATATACAGGTGTCACATATCACATTACTCAGCACTGTCTCCCATGTACAGACTCAGGAGCACACAGATATACAGGTGTCACATATCACATTACTCAGCACAGTCTCCTATATACAGACTCAGGAGCACACAGATATACAGGTGTCACATATCACATCACTCAGCGCAGACTGCTATATACAGACTCAGGAGCACACAGATATACAGGTGTCACATATCACATTACTCAGCGCAGTCTAATATATACAGACTCAGGAGCACACAGATATACAGGTGTCACACATCACATTACACAGCGCAGTCTTCCATATACAGACTCAGGAGCACACGGATATACAGGTGTCACATATCACATTACTCAGCACAGTCTCCTATATACAGACTCAGGAGCACACAGATATACAGGTGTCACATTACTCAGCGCAGTCTCCCATATACAGACTCAGGAGCACACAGATATACAGGTGTCACATATCACATTACTCAGCACAGTCTCCTATATACAGACTCAGGAGCACACAGATATACAGGTGTCACATATCACATTACGCAGCGCAGTCTCCCATATACAGACTCAGGAGCACACAGATATACAGGTGTCACATATCACATTACTCAGCACAGTCTCCTATATACAGACTCAGGAGCACACAGATATACAGGTGTCACATATCACATTACTCAGCTCAGTCTAATATATACAGACTCAGGAGCACACAGATATACAGGTGTCACACATCACATTACACAGCGCAGTCTTCCATATACAGACTCAGGAGCACACGGATATACAGGTGTCACATATCACATTACTCAGCACAGTCTCCTATATACAGACTCAGGAGCACACAGATATACAGGTGTCACATTACTCAGCGCAGTCTCCCATATACAGACTCAGGAGCACACAGATATACAGGTGTCACATATCACATTACTCAGCACAGTCTCCTATATACAGACTCAGGAGCACACAGATATACAGGTGTCACATATCACATTACGCAGCGCAGTCTCCCATATACAGACTCAGGAGCACACAGATATACAGGTGTCACATATCACATTACTCAGCGCAGTCTCCTATATACAGACTCAGGAGCACACAGATATACAGGTGTCACATATCACATTACTCAGCGCAGTCTAATATATACAGACTCAGGAGCACACAGATATACAGGTGTCACATATCACATTACTCAGCGCAGTCTCCTATATACAGACTCAGGAGCACACAGATATACAGGTATCACATTACACAGCGCAGTCTCCCATATATAGAGACTCAGGAGCACACAGATATACAGGTGTCACATTACTCAGCGCAGTTTCCCATATACAGACTCAGGAGCACACAGATATACAGGTGTCACATATCACATTACTCAGCGCAGTCTCCTATATACAGACTCAGGAGCACACAGATATACAGGTGTCACATATCATATTACTCAGAGCAGTCTTCCATATACAGACTCAGGAGCACACAGATATACAGGTGTCACATATCACATTACTCAGCGCAGTCTCCTATATACAGACTCAGGAGCACACAGATATACAGGTGTCACATATCACATTACTCAGCGCAGTCTCCTATATACAGACTCAGGAGCACACAGATATACAGGTGTCACATATCACATTACTCAGCGCAGTCTCCATATACAGACTCAGGAGCACACAGATATACAGGTGTCACATATCACATTACTCAGCACAGTCTCCCATATACAGACTCCGGAGCACACAGATATACAGGTGTCACATATCACATTACTCAGCACAGTCTCCCATGTACAGACTCATGTGACACCTGTATATCTGTGTGTTCCTGAGTCTGTATATAGGAGACTGTGCTGAGTAATGTGATATGTGACACCTGTATATCTGTGTGTTCCTATCACATTACTCAGCACAGTCTCCTATATACAGACTCAGGAGCACACAGGTATACAGATGTCACATATCACATACTCAGCGCAGTCTCCCATATACAGACTCAGGAGCACACAGATATACAGGTGTCACATATCACATCACTCAGCGCAGTCTCCCATATACAGACTCAGGAGCACACAGATATACAGGTGTCACATATCAAATTACTCAGCGCAGTCTCCCATATACAGAATCAGGAGCACACAGATATACAGGTGTCACACATCACATTACACAGCGCAGTCTCCCATATACAGACTCAGGAGCACACAGATATACAGGTGTCACATTACTCAGCACAGTCTCCCATATACAGACTCAGGAGCACACAGATATACAGGTGTCACATATCACATTACTCAGCGCAGTCTCCTATATACAGACTCAGGAGCACACAGATATACAGGTGTCACATATCACATTACTCAGCGCAGTCTCCTATATACAGACTCAGGAGCACACAGATATACAGGTGTCACATTACTCAGCACAGTCTCCCATATACAGACTCAGGAGCACACAGATATACAGGTGTCACATATCACATTACTCAGCGCAGTCTCCCATATAAAGACTCAGGAGCACACAGATATACAGGTGTCACATTACTCAGCACAGTCTCCTATATACAGACTCAGGAGCACACAGATATACAGGTGTCACATATCACATTACTCAGCGCAGTCTCCTATATACAGACTCAGGGGCACACAGATATACAGGTGTCACATATCACATTACTCAGCACAGTCTCCTATATACAGACTCAGGAGCACACAGATATACAGGTGTCACATATCACATTACTCAGCGCAGTCTCCTATATACAGACTCAGGAGCACACAGATATACAGGTGTCATATATCACATTACTCAGCACAGTCTCCATATACAGACTCAGGAGCACACAGATATACAGGTGTCACATATCACATTACTCAGCGCAGTCTCCCATATACAGACTCAGGAGCACACAGATGTACAGGTGTCACATGTAACTTTACTCAGCGCAGTCTCCCATATACAGACTCAGGAGCACACAGATTATACAGGTGTCACATATCACATTACTCAGCTCAGTCTCCTATATACAGACTCAGGAGCACACAGATATACAGGTGTCACATATCACATTACTCAGCGCAGTCTCTCATATACAGACTCAGGAGCACACAGATATACAGGTGTCACATATCACATTACTCAGCGCAGTCTCCCATATACAGACTCAGGAGCACACAAATATACAGGTGTCACATTACTCAGCGCAGTCTCCCATATACAGACTCAGGAGCACACAGATATACAGGTGTCACACATCACATTACTCAGCGCAGTCTCCATATACAGACTCAGGAGCACACAGATATACAGGTGTCACATATCACATTACTCAGCACAGTCTCCTATATACAGACTCAGGAGCACACAGATATACAGGTGTCACATTACTCAGCGCAGTCTCCCATATACAGACTCAGGAGCACACAGATATACAGGTGTCACATATCACATTACTCAGCACAGTCTCCTATATACAGACTCAGGAGCACACAGATATACAGGTGTCACATATCACATTACGCAGCGCAGTCTCCCATATACAGACTCAGGAGCACACAGATATACAGGTGTCACATATCACATTACTCAGCGCAGTCTCCTATATACAGACTCAGGAGCACACAGATATACAGGTGTCACATATCACATTACTCAGCGCAGTCTAATATATACAGACTCAGGAGCACACAGATATACAGGTGTCACATATCACATTACTCAGCGCAGTCTCCTATATACAGACTCAGGAGCACACAGATATACAGGTATCACATGACTCAGCGCAGTCTCCCATATACAGACTCAGGAGCACACAGATATACAGGTATCACATTACACAGCGCAGTCTCCCATATACAGACTCAGGAGCACACAGATATACAGGTGTCACATATCACATTTCTCAGCGCAGTCTCCCATATACAGACTCAGGAGCACACAGATATACAGGTGTCACATATCACATTACTCAGCACAGTCTCCTATATACAGACTCAGGAGCACACAGATATACAGGTGTCACATTACTCAGCACAGTCTCCCATATATAGAGACTCAGGAGCACACAGATATACAGGTGTCACATTACTCAGCGCAGTTTCCCATATACAGACTCAGGAGCACACAGATATACAGGTGTCACATATCACATTACTCAGCGCAGTCTCCTATATACAGACTCAGGAGCACACAGATATACAGGTGTCACATATCATATTACTCAGAGCAGTCTTCCATATACAGACTCAGGAGCACACAGATATACAGGTGTCACATATCACATTACTCAGCGCAGTCTCCTATATACAGACTCAGGAGCACACAGATATACAGGTGTCACATATCACATTACTCAGCGCAGTCTCCTATATACAGACTCAGGAGCACACAGATATACAGGTGTCACATATCACATTACTCAGCGCAGTCTCCATATACAGACTCAGGAGCACACAGATATACAGGTGTCACATATCACATTACTCAGCACAGTCTCCCATATACAGACTCCGGAGCACACAGATATACAGGTGTCACATATCACATTACTCAGCACAGTCTCCCATGTACAGACTCATGTGACACCTGTATATCTGTGTGTTCCTGAGTCTGTATATAGGAGACTGTGCTGAGTAATGTGATATGTGACACCTGTATATCTGTGTGTTCCTATCACATTACTCAGCACAGTCTCCTATATACAGACTCAGGAGCACACAGGTATACAGATGTCACATATCACATACTCAGCGCAGTCTCCCATATACAGACTCAGGAGCACACAGATATACAGGTGTCACATATCACATCACTCAGCGCAGTCTCCCATATACAGACTCAGGAGCACACAGATATACAGGTGTCACATATCAAATTACTCAGCGCAGTCTCCCATATACAGAATCAGGAGCACACAGATATACAGGTGTCACACATCACATTACACAGCGCAGTCTCCCATATACAGACTCAGGAGCACACAGATATACAGGTGTCACATTACTCAGCACAGTCTCCCATATACAGACTCAGGAGCACACAGATATACAGGTGTCACATATCACATTACTCAGCGCAGTCTCCTATATACAGACTCAGGAGCACACAGATATACAGGTGTCACATATCACATTACTCAGCGCAGTCTCCTATATACAGACTCAGGAGCACACAGATATACAGGTGTCACATTACTCAGCACAGTCTCCCATATACAGACTCAGGAGCACACAGATATACAGGTGTCACATATCACATTACTCAGCGCAGTCTCCCATATAAAGACTCAGGAGCACACAGATATACAGGTGTCACATTACTCAGCACAGTCTCCTATATACAGACTCAGGAGCACACAGATATACAGGTGTCACATATCACATTACTCAGCGCAGTCTCCTATATACAGACTCAGGGGCACACAGATATACAGGTGTCACATATCACATTACTCAGCACAGTCTCCTATATACAGACTCAGGAGCACACAGATATACAGGTGTCACATATCACATTACTCAGCGCAGTCTCCTATATACAGACTCAGGAGCACACAGATATACAGGTGTCATATATCACATTACTCAGCACAGTCTCCATATACAGACTCAGGAGCACACAGATATACAGGTGTCACATATCACATTACTCAGCGCAGTCTCCCATATACAGACTCAGGAGCACACAGATGTACAGGTGTCACATGTAACTTTACTCAGCGCAGTCTCCCATATACAGACTCAGGAGCACACAGATTATACAGGTGTCACATATCACATTACTCAGCTCAGTCTCCTATATACAGACTCAGGAGCACACAGATATACAGGTGTCACATATCACATTACTCAGCGCAGTCTCTCATATACAGACTCAGGAGCACACAGATATACAGGTGTCACATATCACATTACTCAGCGCAGTCTCCCATATACAGACTCAGGAGCACACAAATATACAGGTGTCACATTACTCAGCGCAGTCTCCCATATACAGACTCAGGAGCACACAGATATACAGGTGTCACACATCACATTACTCAGCGCAGTCTCCATATACAGACTCAGGAGCACACAGATATACAGGTGTCACATATCACATTACTCAGCACTGTCTCCCATGTACAGACTCAGGAGCACACAGATATACAGGTGTCACATATCACATTACTCAGCACAGTCTCCTATATACAGACTCAGGAGCACACAGATATACAGGTGTCACATATCACATCACTCAGCGCAGACTGCTATATACAGACTCAGGAGCACACAGATATACAGGTGTCACATATCACATTACTCAGCGCAGTCTAATATATACAGACTCAGGAGCACACAGATATACAGGTGTCACACATCACATTACACAGCGCAGTCTTCCATATACAGACTCAGGAGCACACGGATATACAGGTGTCACATATCACATTACTCAGCACAGTCTCCTATATACAGACTCAGGAGCACACAGATATACAGGTGTCACATTACTCAGCGCAGTCTCCCATATACAGACTCAGGAGCACACAGATATACAGGTGTCACATATCACATTACTCAGCACAGTCTCCTATATACAGACTCAGGAGCACACAGATATACAGGTGTCACATATCACATTACTCAGCGCAGTCTCCCATATACAGACTCAGGAGCACACAGATATACAGGTGTCACATATCACATTACTCAGCACAGTCTCCCATATACAGACTCAGGAGCACACAGATATACAGGTGTCACCTATCACATTACTCAGCGCAGTCTCCCATATACAGACTCAGTAGCACACAGATATACAGGTGTCACATATCACATTACTCAGCGCAGTCTCCCATATACAGACTCAGGAGCACACAGATATACAGGTGTCACATATCACATTACTCAGCGCAGTCTCCTATATACAGACTCAGGAGCACACAGATATACAGGTGTCACATATCATATTACTCAGAGCAGTCTCCCATATACAGACTCAGGAGCACACAGATATACAGGTGTCACATATCACATTACTCAGCGCAGTCACCTATATACAGACTCAGGAGCACACAGATATACAGGTGTCACATATCACATTACTCAGCGCAGTCTCCCATATACAGACTCAGGAGCACACAGATATACAGGTGTCACATATCACATTACTCAGCGCAGTCTAATATATACAGACTCAGGAGCACACAGATATACAGGTGTCACATATCACATTACTCAGCGCAGTCTCCTATATACAGACTCAGGAGCACACAGATATACAGGTATCACATTACTCAGCGCAGTCTCCCATATACAGACTTAGGAGCACACAGATATACAGGTATCACATTACACAGCGCAGTCTCCCATATACAGACTCAGGAGCACACAGATATACAGGTGTCACATATCACATTTCTCAGCGCAGTCTCCCATATACAGACTCAGGAGCACACAGATATACAGGTGTCACATATCACATTACTCAGCACAGTCTCCTATATACAGACTCAGGAGCACACAGATATACAGGTGTCACATTACTCAGCACAGTCTCCCATATATAGAGACTCAGGAGCACACAGATATACAGGTGTCACATTACTCAGCGCAGTTTCCCATATACAGACTCAGGAGCACACAGATATACAGGTGTCACATATCACATTACTCAGCGCAGTCTCCTATATACAGACTCAGGAGCACACAGATATACAGGTGTCACATATCATATTACTCAGAGCAGTCTCCCATATACAGACTCAGGAGCACACAGATATACAGGTGTCACATATCACATTACTCAGCGCAGTCTCCTATATACAGACTCAGGAGCACACAGATATACAGGTGTCACATATCACATTACTCAGCGCAGTCTCCTATATACAGACTCAGGAGCACACAGATATACAGGTGTCACATATCACATTACTCAGCGCAGTCTCCATATACAGACTCAGGAGCACACAGATATACAGGTGTCACATATCACATTACTCAGCACAGTCTCCCATATACAGACTCCGGAGCACACAGATATACAGGTGTCACATATCACATTACTCAGCGCAGTCTCCCATGTACAGACTCATGTGACACCTGTATATCTGTGTGTTCCTGAGTCTGTATATAGGAGACTGTGCTGAGTAATGTGATATGTGACACCTGTATATCTGTGTGTTCCTATCACATTACTCAGCACAGTCTCCTATATACAGACTCAGGAGCACACAGGTATACAGATGTCACATATCACATACTCAGCGCAGTCTCCCATATACAGACTCAGGAGCACACAGATATACAGGTGTCACATATCACATTACTCAGCACAGTCTCCCATATACAGACTCAGGAGCACACAGATATACAGGTGTCACATATCACATTACTCAGCGCAGTCTCCCATATAAAGACTCAGGAGCACACAGATATACAGGTGTCACATATCACATTACTCAGCACAGACTCCCATATACAGACTCAGGAGCACACAGATATACAGGTGTCACATTACTCAGCACAGTCTCCCATATACAGACTCAGGAGCACACAGATATACAGGTGTCACATTACTCAGCGCAGTCTCCCATATACAGACTCAGGAGCACACAGATATACAGGTGTCACATATCACATTACTCAGCGCAGTCTCCTATATACAGACTCAGGAGCACACAGATATACAGGTGTCACATATCACATTACACAGCGCAGTATCCTATATACAGACTCAGGAGCACACAGATAAACAGGTGTCACATATCACATTACTCAGCGCAGTCTCCCATATACAGACTCAGGAGCACACAGATATACAGGTGTCACATATCATTACTCAGCGCAGTCTCCCATATACAGACTCAGGAGCACACAGATATACAGGTGTCACATATCACATTACTCAGCGCAGTCTCCTATATACAGACTCAGGAGCACACAGATATACAGGTGTCACATGTCACTTTACTCAGCGCAGTCTCCCATATACAGACTCAGGAGCACACAGATATACAGGTGTCACATATCACATTACTCAGCTCAGTCTCCTATATACAGACTCAGGAGCACACAGATATACAGGTGTCACATATGACATTACTCAGCGCAGTCTCCCATATACAGACTCAGGAGCACACAGATATACAGATGTCACATATCACATTACTCAGCGCAGTCTCCTATATACAGACTCAGGAGCACACAGATATACAGGTGTCACATATCATATTACTCAGAGCAGTCTCCCATATACAGACTCAGGAGCACACAGATATACAGGTGTCACATATCACATTACTCAGCGCAGTCTCCTATATACAGACTCAGGAGCACACAGATATACAGGTGTCACATTACACAGCGCAGTCTCCTATATACAGACTCAGGAGCACACATATATACAGGTGTCACATATCACATTACTCAGCGCAGTATCCTATATACAGACTCAGGAGCACACAGATAAACAGGTGTCACATATCATTACTCAGCGCAGTCTCCCATATACAGACTCAGGAGCACACAGATATACAGGTGTCACATATCACATTACTCAGCGCAGTCTCCTATATACAGACTCAGGAGCACACAGATATACAGGTGTCACATGTCACTTTACTGAGCGCAGTCTCCCATATACAGACTCAGGAGCACACAGATATACAGGTGTCACATTTCTCAGCACAGACTCCATATACAGACTCAGGAGCACACAGATATACAGGTGTCACATTACTCAGCGCAGTCTCCATATACAGACTCAGGAGCACACAGATATACAGATGTCACATATCATATTACTCAGCACAGTCTCCTATATACAGACTCAGGAGCACACAGATTATGCAGGTGTCACATATCACATTACTCAGCTCAGTCTCCTATTTACAGACTCAGGAGCACACAGATATACAGGTGTCACATATCACATTACTCAGCGCAATCTCCCATATACAGACTCAGGAGCACACAGATATACAGGTGTCACATATCACATTACTCAGCGCAGTCTCCATATACAGACTCAGGAGCACACAGATATACAGATGTCACATATCACATTACTCAGCGCAGTCTCCTATATACAGACTCAGGAGCACACAGATATACAGGTGTCACATATCACATTACTCAGCACAGTCTCCTATATACAGACTCAGGTGCACACAGATATACAGGTGTCACATATCACATTACTCAGCACAGTCTCCATATACAGACTCAGGAGCACACAGATATACAGGTGTCACATATCACATTACTCAGCACAGTCTCCTATATACAGACTCAGGAGCACACAGATATACAGGTGTCACATATCACATTACTCAGCGCAGTCTCCCATATACAGACACAGGAGCACACAGATATACAGGTGTCACATACCACATTACTCTGCGCAGTCTCCCATATACATATTCAGGAGCACACAGATATACAGGTGTCACATATCACATTACTCAGCGTAGTCTCCCTATATACAGACTAAGGAGCACACACATATATACAGGTGTCACATATCACATTACTCAGCGCAGTCTCCCATATACAGACACAGGAGCACACAGATATAAAGGTGTCACATATCACATTACTCAGCGCAGTCTCCCATATACAGACTCAGGAGCACACAGATATACAGGTGTCACATATCACATTACTCAGCACAGTCTCCTATATACAGACTCAGGAGCACACAGATATACAGGTGTCACATATCATATTACTCAGAGCAGTCTCCCATATACAGACTCAGGAGCACACAGATATACAGGTGTCACATATCACATCACTCAGCGCAGACTGCTATATACAGACTCAGGAGCACACAGATATACAGGTGTCACATATCACATTACTCAGCGCAGTCTAATATATACAGACTCAGGAGCACACAGATATACAGGTGTCACACATCACATTACACAGCGCAGTCTTCCATATACAGACTCAGGAGCACACGGATATACAGGTGTCACATATCACATTACTCAGCACAGTCTCCTATATACAGACTCAGGAGCACACAGATATACAGGTGTCACATTACTCAGCGCAGTCTCCCATATACAGACTCAGGAGCACACAGATATACAGGTGTCACATATCACATTACTCAGCACAGTCTCCTATATACAGACTCAGGAGCACACAGATATACAGGTGTCACATATCACATTACTCAGCACAGTCTCCCATATACAGACTCAGGAGCACACAGATATACAGGTGTCACCTATCACATTACTCAGCGCAGTCTCCCATATACAGACTCAGGAGCACACAGATATACAGGTGTCACATATCACATTACTCAGCGCAGTCTCCCATATACAGACTCAGGAGCACACAGATATACAGGTGTCACATATCACATTACTCAGCGCAGTCTCCTATATACAGACTCAGGAGCACACAGATATACAGGTGTCACATATCATATTACTCAGAGCAGTCTCCCATATACAGACTCAGGAGCACACAGATATACAGGTGTCACATATCACATTACTCAGCGCAGTCACCTATATACAGACTCAGGAGCACACAGATATACAGGTGTCACATATCACATTACTCAGCGCAGTCTCCCATATACAGACTCAGGAGCACACAGATATACAGGTGTCACATATCACATTACTCAGCGCAGTCTAATATATACAGACTCAGGAGCACACAGATATACAGGTGTCACATATCACATTACTCAGCGCAGTCTCCTATATACAGACTCAGGAGCACACAGATATACAGGTATCACATTACTCAGCGCAGTCTCCCATATACAGACTCAGGAGCACACAGATATACAGGTATCACATTACACAGCGCAGTCTCCCATATACAGACTCAGGAGCACACAGATATACAGGTGTCACATATCACATTTCTCAGCGCAGTCTCCCATATACAGACTCAGGAGCACACAGATATACAGGTGTCACATATCACATTACTCAGCACAGTCTCCTATATACAGACTCAGGAGCACACAGATATACAGGTGTCACATTACTCAGCACAGTCTCCCATATATAGAGACTCAGGAGCACACAGATATACAGGTGTCACATTACTCAGCGCAGTTTCCCATATACAGACTCAGGAGCACACAGATATACAGGTGTCACATATCACATTACTCAGCGCAGTCTCCTATATACAGACTCAGGAGCACACAGATATACAGGTGTCACATATCATATTACTCAGAGCAGTCTCCCATATACAGACTCAGGAGCACACAGATATACAGGTGTCACATGTAACTTTACTCAGCGCAGTCTCCCATATACAGACTCAGGAGCACACAGATTATACAGGTGTCACATATCACATTACTCAGCTCAGTCTCCTATATACAGACTCAGGAGCACACAGATATACAGGTGTCACATATCACATTACTCAGCGCAGTCTCCCATATACAGACTCAGGAGCACACAGATATACAGGTGTCACATATCACATTACTCAGCGCAGTCTCCCATATACAGACTCAGGAGCACACAGATATACAGGTGTCACATTACTCAGCGCAGTCTCCCATATACAGACTCAGGAGCACACAGATATACAGGTGTCACACATCACATTACTCAGCGCAGTCTCCATATACAGACTCAGGAGCACACAGATATACAGGTGTCACATATCACATTACTCAGCACTGTCTCCCATGTACAGACTCAGGAGCACACAGATATACAGGTGTCACATATCACATTACTCAGCACAGTCTCCTATATACAGACTCAGGAGCACACAGATATACAGGTGTCACATATCACATCACTCAGCGCAGACTGCTATATACAGACTCAGGAGCACACAGATATACAGGTGTCACATATCACATTACTCAGCGCAGTCTCCTATATACAGACTCAGGAGCACACAGATATACAGGTGTCACATGTCACTTTACTCAGCGCAGTCTCCCATATACAGACTCAGGAGCACACAGATATACAGGTGTCACATATCACATTACTCAGCTCAGTCTCCTATATACAGACTCAGGAGCACACAGATATACAGGTGTCACATATGACATTACTCAGCGCAGTCTCCCATATACAGACTCAGGAGCACACAAATATACAGATGTCACATATCACATTACTCAGCGCAGTCTCCTATATACAGACTCAGGAGCACACAGATATACAGGTGTCACATATCATATTACTCAGAGCAGTCTCCCATATACAGACTCAGGAGCACACAGATATACAGGTGTCACATATCACATTACTCAGCGCAGTCTCCTATATACAGACTCAGGAGCACACAGATATACAGGTGTCACATTACACAGCGCAGTCTCCTATATACAGACTCAGGAGCACACATATATACAGGTGTCACATATCACATTACTCAGCGCAGTATCCTATATACAGACTCAGGAGCACACAGATAAACAGGTGTCACATATCATTACTCAGCGCAGTCTCCCATATACAGACTCAGGAGCACACAGATATACAGGTGTCACATATCACATTACTCAGCGCAGTCTCCTATATACAGACTCAGGAGCACACAGATATACAGGTGTCACATGTCACTTTACTCAGCGCAGTCTCCCATATACAGACTCAGGAGCACACAGATATACAGGTGTCACATTTCTCAGCACAGACTCCATATACAGACTCAGGAGCACACAGATATACAGGTGTCACATTACTCAGCGCAGTCTCCATATACAGACTCAGGAGCACACAGATATACAGATGTCACATATCATATTACTCAGCACAGTCTCCTATATACAGACTCAGGAGCACACAGATTATGCAGGTGTCACATATCACATTACTCAGCTCAGTCTCCTATTTACAGACTCAGGAGCACACAGATATACAGGTGTCACATATCACATTACTCAGCGCAATCTCCCATATACAGACTCAGGAGCACACAGATATACAGGTGTCACATATCACATTACTTAGCGCAGTCTCCATATACAGACTCAGGAGCACACAGATATACAGATGTCACATATCACATTACTCAGCGCAGTCTCCTATATACAGACTCAGGAGCACACAGATATACAGGTGTCACATATCACATTACTCAGCACAGTCTCCTATATACAGACTCAGGTGCACACAGATATACAGGTGTCACATATCACATTACTCAGCACAGTCTCCATATACAGACTCAGGAGCACACAGATATACAGGTGTCACATATCACATTACTCAGCACAGTCTCCTATATACAGACTCAGGAGCACACAGATATACAGGTGTCACATATCACATTACTCAGCGCAGTCTCCCATATACAGACACAGGAGCACACAGATATACAGGTGTCACATATCACATTACTCTGCGCAGTCTCCCATATACATATTCAGGAGCACACAGATATACAGGTGTCACATATCACATTACTCAGCGTAGTCTCCCTATATACAGACTAAGGAGCACACACATATATACAGGTGTCACATATCACATTACTCAGCGCAGTCTCCCATATACAGACACAGGAGCACACAGATATAAAGGTGTCACATATCACATTACTCAGCGCAGTCTCCCATATACAGACTCAGGAGCACACAGATATACAGGTGTCACATATCACATTACTCAGCACAGTCTCCTATATACAGACTCAGGAGCACACAGATATACAGGTGTCACATATCACATTACTCAGCGTAGTCTCCCTATATACAGACTGATGAGCACACACATATATACAGGTGTCACATATCACATTACTCAGCACAGTCTCCTATATACAGACTCAGGTGCACACACATATACAGGTGTCACATATCACATTACTCAGCGTAGTCTCCCTATATACAGACTCAGGAGCACACACATATACAGGTGTCACATATCACATTACTCAGCGCAGTCTCCTATATACAGACTCAGGAGAACACAGATATACAGGTGTCACATATCACATTACTCAGCGCATTCTCCCATATACAGAGTGAGGAGCACACAGATATACAGGTGTCACATATCACATTACTCAGCGCAGTCTCCAATATACAGATTAAGGAGCACACAGATATACAGGTGTCACATAACACATACTCAGCGCAGTCTCCCATATACAGACTCAGGAGCACACAGATATACAGGTGTCACATATCACATTACTCAGCGCAGTCTCCCATATACTGACTCAGCAGCACACAGATATACAGGTGTCACATATCACATTACTCAGCGCAGTCTCCCATATACAGACTCAGGAGCACACAGATATACAGGTGTCACATATCACATTACTCAGTGCAGTCTCCCATATACAGACTCAGGAGCACACAGATATACAGGTGTCACATATCACATTACTCAGCACAGTCTCCTATATACAGACTCAGGAGCACACAGATATACAGGTGTCACATATCACATTACTCAGCGCAGTCTCCAAATACAGACTCAGGAGCACACAGATATACAGGTGTCACATATCACATTACTCAGCGCAGTCTCCTATATACAGACTCAGGAGCACACAGATATACAGGTGTCACCTATCACATTACTCAGCGCAGTCTCCCATATACAGACTCAGGAGCACACAGATATACAGGTGTCACATATCACATTACTCAGCGCAGTCTCCCATATACAGACTCAGGAGCACACAGATATACAGGTGTCACATATCACATTACTCAGCGCAGTCTCCCATATACAGACTCAGGAGCACACAGATATACAGGTGTCACATATGACATTACTCAGCGCAGTCTCTATATACAGACTCAGGAGCACACAGATATACAGGTGTCACACATCACATTACACAGCGCAGTCTCCCATATACAGACTCAGGAGCACACAGATATACAGGTGTCACACATCACATTACACAGCGCAGTCTCCCATATACAGACTCAGGAGCACACAGATATACAGGTGTCACATTACTCAGCCCAGTCTCCCATATACAGACTCAGGAGCACACAGATATACAGGTGTCACATATCACATTACTCAGCGCAGTCTCCATATACAGACTCAGGAGCACACAGATATACAGGTGTCACATATCACATTACTCAGCGCAGTCTCCATATACAGACTCAGGAGAACACAGATATACAGATGTCACATATTATATTACTCAGCCCAGTCTCCCATATACAGACTCAGGAGCACACAGATATACAGGTGTCACATATCACATTACTCAGCGCAGTCTCCTATATACAGACTCAGGAGCACACAGATATACAGGTGTCACATATCACATTACTCAGCACAGTCTCCTATATACAGACTCAGGTGCACACAGATATACAGGTGTCACATATCACATTACTCAGCACAGTCTCCATATACAGACTCAGGAGCACACAGATATACAGGTGTCACATATGACATTACTCAGCGCAGTCTCCCATATACAGACTCAGGAGCACACAGATATACAGGTGTCACATATCATTACTCAGCGCAGTCTCCATATACAGACTCAGGAGCACACAGATATACAGATGTCACATATCATATTACTCAGCGCAGTCTCCATATACAGACTCAGGAGCACACAGATATACAGATGTCACATATCATATTACTCAGCCCAGTCTCCCATATACAGACTCAGGAGCACACAGATATACAGGTGTCACATATCACATTACTCAGCCCAGTCTCCCATATACAGACTCAGGAGCACACAGATATACAGGTGTCACATATCACATTACTCAGCGCAGTCTCCTATATACAGACTCAGGAGCACACAGATATACAGGTGTCACATATCACATTACTCAGCACAGTCTCCTATATACAGACTCAGGTGCACACAGATATACAGGTGTCACATATCACATTACTCAGCACAGTCTCCATATACAGACTCAGGAGCACACAGATATACAGGTGTCACATATCACATTACTCAGCGCAGTCTCCTATATACAGACTCAGGAGCACACAGATATACAGGTGTCACATATCACATTACTCAGCGCAGTCTCCCATATACAGACACAGGAGCACACAGATATACAGGTGTCACATATCACATTACTCAGCGCATTCTCCCATATACAGACTGAGGAGCACACACAGATATACAGGTGTCACATATCACATTACTCAGCGCAGTCTCCCATATACAGACTCAGGAGCACACAGATATACAGGTGTCACATATCACATTACTCAGCGCAGTCTCCCATATACATATTCAGGAGCACACAGATATACAGGTGTCACATATCACATTACTCAGCGTAGTCTCCCTATATACAGACTAAGGAGCACACACATAAATACAGGTGTCACATGTCACATTACTCAGCGCAGTCTCCCATATACAGACACAGGAGCACACAGATATAAAGGTGTCACATATCACATTACTCAGCGCAGTCTCCCATATACAGACTCAGGAGCACACAGATATACAGGTGTCACATATCACATTACTCAGCGCAGTCTCCCATATACAGACTCAGGAGCACACAGATATACAGGTGTCACATATCACATTACTCAGCGCAGTCTCCCATATAAAGACTCAGGAGCACACAGATATACAGGTGTCACATATCACATTACTCAGCACAGTCTCCCATATACAGACTCAGGAGCACACAGATATACAGGTGTCACATTACTCAGCACAGTCTCCCATATACAGACTCAGGAGCACACAGATATACAGGTGTCACATTACTCAGCGCAGTCTCCCATATACAGACTCAGGAGCACACAGATATACAGGTG
This sequence comes from Taudactylus pleione, assembly GCA_031769625.1. NCBI lineage: Eukaryota > Metazoa > Chordata > Amphibia > Anura > Myobatrachidae > Taudactylus > Taudactylus pleione. The sequence goes on from JAUIMM010000839.1 coordinate 132,034, forward strand.
TCACATATCACATTACTCAGCACAGTCTCCATATACAGACTCAGGAGCACACAGATATACAGGTGTCACATATCACATTACTCAGCGCAGTCTCCTATATACAGACTCAGGAGCACACAGATATACAGGTGTCACATATCACATTACTCAGCGTAGTCTCCCTATATACAGACTGAGGAGCACACACATATATACAGGTGTCACATATCACATTACTCAGCACAGTCTCCTATATACAGACTCAGGTGCACACACATATACAAGTGTCACATATCACATTACTCAGCGTAGTCTCCCTATATACAGACTCAGGAGCACACACATATACAGGTGTCACATATCACATTACTCAGCGCAGTCTCCTATATACAGACTCAGGAGCACACAGATATACAGGTGTCACATTACTCAGCACAGTCTCCTATATACAGACTCAGGAGCACACAGATATACAGGTGTCACATATCACATTACTTAGCACAGTCTCCTATATACAGACTCAGGAGCACACAGATATACAGGTGTCACCTATCACATTACTCAGCGCAGTCTCCCATATACAGACTCAGGAGCACACAGATATACAGGTGTCACATATCACATTACTCAGCGCAGTCTCCCATATACAGACTCAGGAGCACACAGATATACAGGTGTCACATATCACATTACTCAGCGCAGTCTCCTATATACAGACTCAGGAGCACAAAGATATACAGGTGTCACACATCACATTACTCAGCGCAGTCTCCTATATACAGACTCAGGAGCACACAGATATACAGGTGTCACATATCACATTACTCAGCACAGTCTCCCATATACAGACTCAGGAGCACACAGATATACATGTTTCACACATCACATTACTCAGCGCAGTCTCCTATATACAGACTCAGGAGCACACAGATATACAGGCGTCACATATCACATTACTCAGCACAGTCTCCTATATACAGACTCAGGAGCACACAGATATACAGGTGTCACATATCACATTACTCAGCACAGTCTCCTATATACAGACTCAGGTGCACACATATATACAGGTGTCACATATCACATTACTCAGCACTGTCTCCATATACAGACTCAGGAGCACACAGATATACAGGTGTCACATATCACATTACTCAGCACAGTCTCCTATATACAGACTCAGGAGCACACAGATATACAGGTGTCACATATCACATCACTCAGCGCAGACTCCTATATACAGACTCAGGAGCACACAGATATACAGGTGTCACATATCACATTACTCAGCGCAGTCTCCCATATACAGACTCAGGAGCACACAGATATACAGGTGTCACATTACTCAGCGCAGTCTCCCATATACAGACTCAGGAGCACACAGATATACAGGTGTCACATTACTCAGCGCAGTCTCCTATATACAGACTCAGGAGCACACAGATATACAGGTGTCATATATCACATTACTCAGCACAGTCTCCTATATACAGACTCAGGAGCACACAGATATACAGGTGTCACATATCACATTACTCAGCGCAGTCTCCCATATACAGACTCAGGAGCACACAGATATACACGTGTCACATATCACATTACTCAGCGCAGTCTAATATATAGACTCAGGAGCACACAGATATACAGGTGTCACACATCACATTACACAGCGCAGTCTCCCATATACAGACTCAGGAGCACACAGATATACAGGTGTCACATTACTCAGCGCAGTCTCCCATATACAGACTCAGGAGCACACAGATCTACAGGTGTCACATATCACATTACTCAGCGCAGTCTCCTATATACAGACTCAGGAGCACACAGATATACAGGTGTCACATGTCACATTACTCAGCGCAGTCTCCTATATACAGACTCAGGAGCACACAGATATACAGGTGTCACATTACTCAGCGCAGTCTCCCATATACAGACTCAGGAGCACACAGATCTACAGGTGTCACATATCACATTACTCAGCGCAGTCTCCTATATACAGACTCAGGAGCACACAGATATACAGGTGTCACATATCACATTACTCAGCGCAGTCTCCTATATACAGACTCAGGAGCACACAGATATACAGGTGTCACATTACTCAGAGCAGTCTCCCATATACAGACTCAGGAGCACACAGATATACACGTGTCACATATCACATTACTCAGCGCAGTCTAATATATAGACTCTGGAGCACACAGATATACAGGTGTCACATATCACATTACTCAGCGCACTCTCCTATATACAGACTCAGGAGCACACAGATATACAGGTGTCACATGTCACTTTACTCAGCGCAGTCTCCCATATACAGACTCAGGAGCACACAGATATACAGGTGTCACATATCACATCACTCAGCGCAGTCTCCCATATACAGACTCAGGAGCACACAGATATACAGGTGTCACATATCACATTACTCAGCGCAGTCTCCTATATACAGACTCAGGAGCACACAGATATACAGGTGTCACATATCACATTACTCAGTGCAGTCTCCTATATACAGACTCAGGAGCACACAGATATACAGGTGTCACATATCACATTACTCAGCGCAGTCTCCATATACAGACTCAGGAGCACACAGATATACAGGTGTCACATATCACATTACTCAGCGCAGTCTCCCATATACAGACTCAGGAGCACACAGATATACAGGTGTCACATATCATTACTCAGCGCAGTCTCCCATATACAGACTCAGGAGCACACAGATGTACAGGTGTCACATATCACATTACTCAGCGCAGTCTCCTATATACAGACTCAGGAGCACACAGATATACAGGTGTCATATATCACATTACTCAGCGCAGTCTCCATATACAGACTCAGGAGCACACAGATATACAGGAGTCACATATCACATTACTCAGCGCAGTCTACCATATACAGACTCAGGAGCACACAGATATACAGGTGTTACATATAATTACTCAGCGAAGTCTCCTATATACAGACTCAGGAGCACACAGATATACAGGTGTCACATGTCACTTTACTCAGCGCAGTCTCCCATATACAGACTCAGGAGCACACAGATATACAGGTGTCACATATCACATCACTCAGCGCAGTCTCCCATATACAGACTCAGGAGCACACAGATATACAGGTGTCACATATCACATTACTCAGCACAGTCTCCCATATACAGACTCAGGAGCACACAGATATACAGGTGTCACATATCACATTACTCAGCGCAGTCTCCCATATACAGACTCAGGAGCACACAGATATACAGGTGTCACATATCACATTACTCAGCGCAGTCTCCTATATACAGACTCAGGAGCACACAGATATACAGGTGTCACACATCACATTACACAGCGCAGTCTCCCATATACAGACTCAGGAGCACACAGATATACATGTGTCACATTGCTCAGCACAGTCTCCCATATACAGACTCAGGAGCACACAGATATACAGGTGTCACATATCACATTACTCAGCGCAGTCTCCCATATAAATACTCAGGAGCACACAGATATACAGGTGTCACATATCACATTACTCAGCACAGTCTCCTATATACAGACTCAGGAGCACACAGATATACAGATGTCACATTACTCAGCACAGTCTCCCATATACAGACTCAGGAGCACACAGATATACAGGTGTCACATTACTCAGCACAGTCTCCTATATACAGACTCAGGAGCACACAGATATACAGGTGTCACATATCACATTACTCAGCACAGTCTCCTATATACAGACTCAGGAGCACACAGATATACAGGTGTCACATTACTCAGCGCAGTCTCCCATATACAGACTCAGGAGCACACAGATATACAGGTGTCACATATCACATTACTCAGCGCAGTCTCCTATATACAGACTCAGGAGCACACAGATATACAGGTGTCACATTACTCAGCGCAGTCTCCCATATACAGACTCAGGAGCACACAGATATACAGGTGTCACATATCACATTACTCAGCACAGTCTCCTATATACAGACTCAGGAGCACACAGATATACAGGTGGCACACATCACATTACACAGCGCAGTCTCCCATATACAGACTCAGGAGCACACAGATTATACAGGTGTCACATATCACATTACTCAGCTCAGTCTCCCATATACAGACTCAGGAGCACACAGATATACAGGTGTCACATATCACATTACTCAGCGCAGTCTCCCATATACAGACTCAGGAGCACACAGATATACAGGCGTCACATTACTCAGCGCAGTCTCCCATATACAGACTCAGGAGCACACAGATATACAGGTGTCACATATTACATTACTCAGCGCAGTCTCCATATACAGACTCAGGAGCACAAAGATATACAGATGTCACATATCATATTACTCAGCCCAGTCTCCCATATACAGACTCAGGAGCACACAGATATACAGGTGTCACATATCACATTACTCAGCCCAGTCTCCCATATACAGACTCAGGAGCACACAGATATACAGGTGTCACATATCACATTACTCAGCGCAGTCTCCTATATACAGACTCAGGAGCACACAGATATACAGGTGTCACATATCACATTACTCAGCACAGTCTCCTATATACAGACTCAGGTGCACACAGATATACAGGTGTCACATATCACATTACTCAGCACAGTCTCCATATACAGACTCAGGAGCACACAGATATACAGGTGTCACATATCACATTACTCAGCGCAGTCTCCTATATACAGACTCAGGAGCACACAGATATACAGGTGTCACATGTCACATTACTCAGCGCAGTCTCCCATATACAAACACAGGAGCACACAGATATACAGGTGTCACATATCACATTACTCAGCGCAGTCTCCTATATACAGACTCAGGAGCACACAGATATACAGGTGTCACACATCACATTACTCAGCGCAGTCTCCTATATACAGACTCAGGAGCACACAGATATACAGGTGTCACATATCACATTACTCAGCACAGTCTCCCATATACAGACTCAGGAGCACACAGATATACAGGTGTCACACATCACATTACTCAGCGCAGTCTCCTATATACAGACTCAGGAGCACACAGATATACAGGTGTCACATATCACATTACTCAGCACTGTCTCCATATACAGACTCAGGAGCACACAGATATACAGGTGTCACATATCACATTACTCAGCACAGTCTCCTATATACAGACTCAGGAGCACACAGATATACAGGTGTCACATCACATCACTCAGCGCAGACTCCTATATACAGACTCAGGAGCACACAGATATACAGGTGTCACATATCACATTACTAAGCGCAGTCTCCCATATACAGACTCAGGAGCACACAGATATACAGGTGTCACATTACTCAGCGCAGTCTCCCATATACAGACTCAGGAGCACACAGATATACAGGTGTCACATTACTCAGCGCAGTCTCCCATATACAGACTCAGGAGCACACAGATATACAGGTGTCACATATCACATTACTCAGCGCAGTCTCCTATATACAGACTCAGGAGCACACAGATATACAGGTGTCATATATCACATTACTCAGCGCAGTCTCCTATATACAGACTCAGGAGCACACAGATATACAGGTGTCACATATCACATTACTCAGCGCAGTCTCCCATATACAGACTCAGGAGCACACAGATATACAGGGGTCACATATCACATTACTCAGCACAGTCTCCTATATACAGACTCAGGAGCACACAGATATACAGGTGTCACATATCACATTACTCAGCGCAGTCTCCCATATACAGACTCAGGAGCACACAGATATACACGTGTCACATATCACATTACTCAGCGCAGTCTAATATATAGACTCTGGAGCACACAGATATACAGGTGTCACATATCACATTACTCAGCGCAGTCTCCTATATACAGACTCAGGAGCACACAGATATACAGGTGTCACATATCACATTACTCAGCGCAGTCTCCATATACAGACTCAGGAGCACACAGATATACAGGTGTCACATATCACATTACTCAGCGCAGTCTCCCATATACAGACTCAGGAGCACACAGATATACAGGTGTCACATATCATTACTCAGCGCAGTCTCCCATATACAGACTCAGGAGCACACAGATATACAGGTGTCACATATCACATTACTCAGCGCAGTCTCCTATATACAGACTCAGGAGCACACAGATATACAGGTGTCATATATCACATTACTCAGCGCAGTCTCCATATACAGACTCAGGAGCACACAGATATACACGTGTCACATATCACATTACTCAGCGCAGTCTAATATATAGACTCAGGAGCACACAGATATACAGGTGTCACACATCACATTACACAGCGCAGTCTCCCATATACAGACTCAGGAGCACACAGATATACAGGTGTCACATTACTCAGCGCAGTCTCCCATATACAGACTCAGGAGCACACAGATCTACAGGTGTCACATATCACATTACTCAGCGCAGTCTCCTATATACAGACTCAGGAGCACACAGATATACAGGTGTCACATGTCACATTACTCAGCGCAGTCTCCTATATACAGACTCAGGAGCACACAGATATACAGGTGTCACATTACTCAGCGCAGTCTCCCATATACAGACTCAGGAGCACACAGATCTACAGGTGTCACATATCACATTACTCAGCGCAGTCTCCTATATACAGACTCAGGAGCACACAGATATACAGGTGTCACATATCACATTACTCAGCGCAGTCTCCTATATACAGACTCAGGAGCACACAGATATACAGGTGTCACATTACTCAGAGCAGTCTCCCATATACAGACTCAGGAGCACACAGATATACACGTGTCACATATCACATTACTCAGCGCAGTCTAATATATAGACTCTGGAGCACACAGATATACAGGTGTCACATATCACATTACTCAGCGCACTCTCCTATATACAGACTCAGGAGCACACAGATATACAGGTGTCACATGTCACTTTACTCAGCGCAGTCTCCCATATACAGACTCAGGAGCACACAGATATACAGGTGTCACATATCACATCACTCAGCGCAGTCTCCCATATACAGACTCAGGAGCACACAGATATACAGGTGTCACATATCACATTACTCAGCGCAGTCTCCTATATACAGACTCAGGAGCACACAGATATACAGGTGTCACATATCACATTACTCAGTGCAGTCTCCTATATACAGACTCAGGAGCACACAGATATACAGGTGTCACATATCACATTACTCAGCGCAGTCTCCATATACAGACTCAGGAGCACACAGATATACAGGTGTCACATATCACATTACTCAGCGCAGTCTCCCATATACAGACTCAGGAGCACACAGATATACAGGTGTCACATATCATTACTCAGCGCAGTCTCCCATATACAGACTCAGGAGCACACAGATGTACAGGTGTCACATATCACATTACTCAGCGCAGTCTCCTATATACAGACTCAGGAGCACACAGATATACAGGTGTCATATATCACATTACTCAGCGCAGTCTCCATATACAGACTCAGGAGCACACAGATATACAGGAGTCACATATCACATTACTCAGCGCAGTCTACCATATACAGACTCAGGAGCACACAGATATACAGGTGTTACATATAATTACTCAGCGAAGTCTCCTATATACAGACTCAGGAGCACACAGATATACAGGTGTCACATGTCACTTTACTCAGCGCAGTCTCCCATATACAGACTCAGGAGCACACAGATATACAGGTGTCACATATCACATCACTCAGCGCAGTCTCCCATATACAGACTCAGGAGCACACAGATATACAGGTGTCACATATCACATTACTCAGCACAGTCTCCTATATACAGACTCAGGAGCACACAGATATACAGGTGTCACATATCACATTACTCAGCGCAGTCTCCCATATACAGACTCAGGAGCACACAGATATACAGGTGTCACATATCACATTACTCAGCGCAGTCTCCTATATACAGACTCAGGAGCACACAGATATACAGGTGTCACACATCACATTACACAGCGCAGTCTCCCATATACAGACTCAGGAGCACACAGATATACATGTGTCACATTGCTCAGCACAGTCTCCCATATACAGACTCAGGAGCACACAGATATACAGGTGTCACATATCACATTACTCAGCGCAGTCTCCCATATAAATACTCAGGAGCACACAGATATACAGGTGTCACATATCACATTACTCAGCACAGTCTCCTATATACAGACTCAGGAGCACACAGATATACAGATGTCACATTACTCAGCACAGTCTCCCATATACAGACTCAGGAGCACACAGATATACAGGTGTCACATTACTCAGCACAGTCTCCTATATACAGACTCAGGAGCACACAGATATACAGGTGTCACATATCACATTACTCAGCACAGTCTCCTATATACAGACTCAGGAGCACACAGATATACAGGTGTCACATTACTCAGCGCAGTCTCCCATATACAGACTCAGGAGCACACAGATATACAGGTGTCACATATCACATTACTCAGCGCAGTCTCCTATATACAGACTCAGGAGCACACAGATATACAGGTGTCACATTACTCAGCGCAGTCTCCCATATACAGACTCAGGAGCACACAGATATACAGGTGTCACATATCACATTACTCAGCACAGTCTCCTATATACAGACTCAGGAGCACACAGATATACAGGTGGCACACATCACATTACACAGCGCAGTCTCCCATATACAGACTCAGGAGCACACAGATTATACAGGTGTCACATATCACATTACTCAGCTCAGTCTCCCATATACAGACTCAGGAGCACACAGATATACAGGTGTCACATATCACATTACTCAGCGCAGTCTCCCATATACAGACTCAGGAGCACACAGATATACAGGCGTCACATTACTCAGCGCAGTCTCCCATATACAGACTCAGGAGCACACAGATATACAGGTGTCACATATTACATTACTCAGCGCAGTCTCCATATACAGACTCAGGAGCACAAAGATATACAGATGTCACATATCATATTACTCAGCCCAGTCTCCCATATACAGACTCAGGAGCACACAGATATACAGGTGTCACATATCACATTACTCAGCCCAGTCTCCCATATACAGACTCAGGAGCACACAGATATACAGGTGTCACATATCACATTACTCAGCGCAGTCTCCTATATACAGACTCAGGAGCACACAGATATACAGGTGTCACATATCACATTACTCAGCACAGTCTCCTATATACAGACTCAGGTGCACACAGATATACAGGTGTCACATATCACATTACTCAGCACAGTCTCCATATACAGACTCAGGAGCACACAGATATACAGGTGTCACATATCACATTACTCAGCGCAGTCTCCTATATACAGACTCAGGAGCACACAGATATACAGGTGTCACATGTCACATTACTCAGCGCAGTCTCCCATATACAAACACAGGAGCACACAGATATACAGGTGTCACATATCACATTACTCAGCGCAGTCTCCTATATACAGACTCAGGAGCACACAGATATACAGGTGTCACACATCACATTACTCAGCGCAGTCTCCTATATACAGACTCAGGAGCACACAGATATACAGGTGTCACATATCACATTACTCAGCACAGTCTCCCATATACAGACTCAGGAGCACACAGATATACAGGTGTCACACATCACATTACTCAGCGCAGTCTCCTATATACAGACTCAGGAGCACACAGATATACAGGTGTCACATATCACATTACTCAGCACTGTCTCCATATACAGACTCAGGAGCACACAGATATACAGGTGTCACATATCACATTACTCAGCACAGTCTCCTATATACAGACTCAGGAGCACACAGATATACAGGTGTCACATCACATCACTCAGCGCAGACTCCTATATACAGACTCAGGAGCACACAGATATACAGGTGTCACATATCACATTACTAAGCGCAGTCTCCCATATACAGACTCAGGAGCACACAGATATACAGGTGTCACATTACTCAGCGCAGTCTCCCATATACAGACTCAGGAGCACACAGATATACAGGTGTCACATTACTCAGCGCAGTCTCCCATATACAGACTCAGGAGCACACAGATATACAGGTGTCACATATCACATTACTCAGCGCAGTCTCCTATATACAGACTCAGGAGCACACAGATATACAGGTGTCATATATCACATTACTCAGCGCAGTCTCCTATATACAGACTCAGGAGCACACAGATATACAGGTGTCACATATCACATTACTCAGCGCAGTCTCCCATATACAGACTCAGGAGCACACAGATATACAGGGGTCACATATCACATTACTCAGCACAGTCTCCTATATACAGACTCAGGAGCACACAGATATACAGGTGTCACATATCACATTACTCAGCGCAGTCTCCCATATACAGACTCAGGAGCACACAGATATACACGTGTCACATATCACATTACTCAGCGCAGTCTAATATATAGACTCTGGAGCACACAGATATACAGGTGTCACATATCACATTACTCAGCGCAGTCTCCTATATACAGACTCAGGAGCACACAGATATACAGGTGTCACATATCACATTACTCAGCGCAGTCTCCATATACAGACTCAGGAGCACACAGATATACAGGTGTCACATATCACATTACTCAGCGCAGTCTCCCATATACAGACTCAGGAGCACACAGATATACAGGTGTCACATATCATTACTCAGCGCAGTCTCCCATATACAGACTCAGGAGCACACAGATATACAGGTGTCACATATCACATTACTCAGCGCAGTCTCCTATATACAGACTCAGGAGCACACAGATATACAGGTGTCATATATCACATTACTCAGCGCAGTCTCCATATACAGACTCAGGAGCACACAGATATACAGGAGTCACATATCACATTACTCAGCGCAGTCTCCCATATACAGACTCAGGAGCACACAGATATACAGGTGTTACATATAATTACTCAGCGAAGTCTCCTATATACAGACTCAGGAGCACACAGATATACAGGTGTCACATGTCACTTTACTCAGCGCAGTCTCCCATATACAGACTCAGGAGCACACAGATATACAGGTGTCACATATCACATTACTCAGCACAGTCTCCCATATACAGACTCAGGAGCACACAGATATACAGGTGTCACATATCGCATTACTCAGCACAGTCTCCCATATACAGACTCAGGAGCACACAGATATACAGGTGTCACATATCACATTACTCAGCACAGTCTCCTATATACAGACTCAGGAGCACACAGATATACAGGTGGCACATATCACATTACTCAGCGCATTATACAGGTGTCACATATCACATTACTCAGCGCAGTCTCCTATATACAGACTCAGGAGCACACAGATATACAGGTGTCATATATCACATTACTCAGCGCAGTCTCCCATATACAGACTCAGGAGCACACAGATATACAGGTGTTACATATAATTACTCAGCGCAGTCTCCTATATACAGACTCAGGAGCACACAGATATACAGGTGTCACACATCACATTACACAGCGCAGTCTCCCATATACAGACTCAGGAGCACACAGATATACAGGTGTCACATTGCTCAGCACAGTCTCCCATATAAATACTCAGGAGCACACAGATATACAGGTGTCACATATCACATTACTCAGCACAGTCTCCTAAAATACAGACTCAGGAGCACACAGATATACAGGTGTCACATTACTCAGCACAGTCTCCTATATACAGACTCAGGAGCACACAGATATACAGGTGTCACATTACTCAGCGCAGTCTCCCATATACAGACTCAGGAGCACACAGATATACAGGTGTCACATATCACATTACTCAGCGCAGTCTCCTATATACAGACTCAGGAGCACACAGATATACAGGTGTCACATTACTCAGCGCAGTCTCCCATATACAGACTCAGGAGCACACAGATATACAGGTGTCACATATCACATTACTCAGCGCAGTCTCCTATATACAGACTCAGGAGCACACAGATATACAGGTGTCACACATCACATTGCACAGCGCAGTCTCCCATATACAGACTCAGGAGCACACAGATATACAGGTGTCACATTACTCAGCGCAGTCTCCCATATACAGACTCAGGAGCACACAGATATACAGGTGTCACATATCACATTACTCAGCGCAGTCTCCTATATACAGACTCAGGAGCACACAGATATACAGGTGTCACATATCATATTACTCAGAGCAGTGTCCTATATACAGACTCAGGAGCACACAGATATACAGGTGTCACATATCACATTACTCAGCGCAGTCTCCTATATACAGACTCAGGAGCACACAGATATACAGGTGTCACATATCACATTACTCAGCGCAGTCTCCATATACAGACTCAGGAGCACACAGATATACAGGTGTCACATATCACATTACTCAGCGCAGTCTCCTATATACAGACTCAGGAGCACACAGATATACAGGTGGCACACATCACATTACACAGCGCAGTCTCCCATATACAGACTCAGGAGCACACAGATTATACAGGTGTCACATATCACATTACTCAGCTCAGTCTCCCATATACAGACTCAGGAGCACACAGATATACAGGTGTCACATATCACATTACTCAGCGCAGTCTCCCATATACAGACTCAGGAGCACACAGATATACAGGCGTCACATTACTCAGCGCAGTCTCCCATATACAGACTCAGGAGCACACAGATATACAGGTGTCACATATTACATTACTCAGCGCAGTCTCCATATACAGACTCAGGAGCACAAAGATATACAGATGTCACATATCATATTACTCAGCCCAGTCTCCCATATACAGACTCAGGAGCACACAGATATACAGGTGTCACATATCACATTACTCAGCCCAGTCTCCCATATACAGACTCAGGAGCACACAGATATACAGGTGTCACATATCACATTACTCAGCGCAGTCTCCTATATACAGACTCAGGAGCACACAGATATACAGGTGTCACATATCACATTACTCAGCACAGTCTCCTATATACAGACTCAGGTGCACACAGATATACAGGTGTCACATATCACATTACTCAGCACAGTCTCCATATACAGACTCAGGAGCACACAGATATACAGGTGTCACATATCACATTACTCAGCGCAGTCTCCTATATACAGACTCAGGAGCACACAGATATACAGGTGTCACATGTCACATTACTCAGCGCAGTCTCCCATATACAAACACAGGAGCACACAGATATACAGGTGTCACATATCACATTACTCAGCGCAGTCTCCTATATACAGACTCAGGAGCACACAGATATACAGGTGTCACACATCACATTACTCAGCGCAGTCTCCTATATACAGACTCAGGAGCACACAGATATACAGGTGTCACATATCACATTACTCAGCACAGTCTCCCATATACAGACTCAGGAGCACACAGATATACAGGTGTCACACATCACATTACTCAGCGCAGTCTCCTATATACAGACTCAGGAGCACACAGATATACAGGTGTCACATATCACATTACTCAGCACTGTCTCCATATACAGACTCAGGAGCACACAGATATACAGGTGTCACATATCACATTACTCAGCACAGTCTCCTATATACAGACTCAGGAGCACACAGATATACAGGTGTCACATCACATCACTCAGCGCAGACTCCTATATACAGACTCAGGAGCACACAGATATACAGGTGTCACATATCACATTACTAAGCGCAGTCTCCCATATACAGACTCAGGAGCACACAGATATACAGGTGTCACATTACTCAGCGCAGTCTCCCATATACAGACTCAGGAGCACACAGATATACAGGTGTCACATTACTCAGCGCAGTCTCCCATATACAGACTCAGGAGCACACAGATATACAGGTGTCACATATCACATTACTCAGCGCAGTCTCCTATATACAGACTCAGGAGCACACAGATATACAGGTGTCATATATCACATTACTCAGCGCAGTCTCCTATATACAGACTCAGGAGCACACAGATATACAGGTGTCACATATCACATTACTCAGCGCAGTCTCCCATATACAGACTCAGGAGCACACAGATATACAGGGGTCACATATCACATTACTCAGCACAGTCTCCTATATACAGACTCAGGAGCACACAGATATACAGGTGTCACATATCACATTACTCAGCGCAGTCTCCCATATACAGACTCAGGAGCACACAGATATACACGTGTCACATATCACATTACTCAGCGCAGTCTAATATATAGACTCTGGAGCACACAGATATACAGGTGTCACATATCACATTACTCAGCGCAGTCTCCTATATACAGACTCAGGAGCACACAGATATACAGGTGTCACATATCACATTACTCAGCGCAGTCTCCATATACAGACTCAGGAGCACACAGATATACAGGTGTCACATATCACATTACTCAGCGCAGTCTCCCATATACAGACTCAGGAGCACACAGATATACAGGTGTCACATATCATTACTCAGCGCAGTCTCCCATATACAGACTCAGGAGCACACAGATATACAGGTGTCACATATCACATTACTCAGCGCAGTCTCCTATATACAGACTCAGGAGCACACAGATATACAGGTGTCATATATCACATTACTCAGCGCAGTCTCCATATACAGACTCAGGAGCACACAGATATACAGGAGTCACATATCACATTACTCAGCGCAGTCTCCCATATACAGACTCAGGAGCACACAGATATACAGGTGTTACATATAATTACTCAGCGAAGTCTCCTATATACAGACTCAGGAGCACACAGATATACAGGTGTCACATGTCACTTTACTCAGCGCAGTCTCCCATATACAGACTCAGGAGCACACAGATATACAGGTGTCACATATCACATTACTCAGCACAGTCTCCCATATACAGACTCAGGAGCACACAGATATACAGGTGTCACATATCGCATTACTCAGCACAGTCTCCCATATACAGACTCAGGAGCACACAGATATACAGGTGTCACATATCACATTACTCAGCACAGTCTCCTATATACAGACTCAGGAGCACACAGATATACAGGTGGCACATATCACATTACTCAGCGCATTATACAGGTGTCACATATCACATTACTCAGCGCAGTCTCCTATATACAGACTCAGGAGCACACAGATATACAGGTGTCATATATCACATTACTCAGCGCAGTCTCCCATATACAGACTCAGGAGCACACAGATATACAGGTGTTACATATAATTACTCAGCGCAGTCTCCTATATACAGACTCAGGAGCACACAGATATACAGGTGTCACACATCACATTACACAGCGCAGTCTCCCATATACAGACTCAGGAGCACACAGATATACAGGTGTCACATTGCTCAGCACAGTCTCCCATATAAATACTCAGGAGCACACAGATATACAGGTGTCACATATCACATTACTCAGCACAGTCTCCTAAAATACAGACTCAGGAGCACACAGATATACAGGTGTCACATTACTCAGCACAGTCTCCTATATACAGACTCAGGAGCACACAGATATACAGGTGTCACATTACTCAGCGCAGTCTCCCATATACAGACTCAGGAGCACACAGATATACAGGTGTCACATATCACATTACTCAGCGCAGTCTCCTATATACAGACTCAGGAGCACACAGATATACAGGTGTCACATTACTCAGCGCAGTCTCCCATATACAGACTCAGGAGCACACAGATATACAGGTGTCACATATCACATTACTCAGCGCAGTCTCCTATATACAGACTCAGGAGCACACAGATATACAGGTGTCACACATCACATTGCACAGCGCAGTCTCCCATATACAGACTCAGGAGCACACAGATATACAGGTGTCACATTACTCAGCGCAGTCTCCCATATACAGACTCAGGAGCACACAGATATACAGGTGTCACATATCACATTACTCAGCGCAGTCTCCTATATACAGACTCAGGAGCACACAGATATACAGGTGTCACATATCATATTACTCAGAGCAGTGTCCTATATACAGACTCAGGAGCACACAGATATACAGGTGTCACATATCACATTACTCAGCGCAGTCTCCTATATACAGACTCAGGAGCACACAGATATACAGGTGTCACATATCACATTACTCAGCGCAGTCTCCATATACAGACTCAGGAGCACACAGATATACAGGTGTCACATATCACATTACTCAGCGCAGTCTCCCATATACAGACTCAGGAGCACACAGATATACAGGTGTCACATTTCATTACTCAGCGCAGTCTCCCATATACAGACTCAGGAGCACACAGATATACAGGTGTCACATATCACATTACTCAGTGCAGTCTCCTATATACAGACTCAGGAGCACACAGATATACAGGTGTCATATATCACATTACTCAGCGCAGTCTCCATATACAGACTCAGGAGCACACAGATATACAGGAGTCACATATCACATTACTCAGCGCAGTCTCCCATATACAGACTCAGGAGCATACAGATATACAGATGTCACATTACTCAGCACAGTCTCCCATATACAGACTCAGGAGCACAAAGATATACAGGTGTCACATTACTCAGCACAGTCTCCTATATACAGACTCAGGAGCACACAGATATACAGGTGTCACATATCACATTACTCAGCACAGTCTTCTATATACAGACTCAGGAGCACACAGATATACAGGTGTCACATTACTCAGCGCAGTCTCCTATATACAGACTCAGGAGCACACAGATATACAGGTGTCACATTACTCAGCGCAGTCTCCCATATACAGACTCAGGAGCACACAGATATACAGGTGTCACATATCACATTACTCAGCGCAGTCTCCTATATACAGACTCAGGAGCACACAGATATACAGGTTTCACACATCACATTACTCAGCGCAGTCTCCCATATACAGACTCAGGAGCACACAGATATACAGGTGTCACATGTCACATTACTCAGCGCAGTCTCCCATATACAAACACAGGAGCACACAGATATACAGGTGTCACATATCACATTACTCAGCGCAGTCTCCCATATACATATTCAGGAGCACACAGATATACAGGTGTCACATATCACATTACTCAGCGCAGTCTCCTATATACAGACTCAGGAGCACACAGATATACAGGTGTCACATATCACATTACTCAGCGCAGTCTCCTATATACAGACTCAGGAGCACACAGATATACAGGTGTCACATATCACATTACTCAGCACAGTCTCCTATATACAGACTCAGGTGCACACAGATATACAGGTGTCACATATCACATTACTCAGCGCAGTCTCCTATATACAGACTCAGGAGCACACAGATATACAGGTGTCACATGTCACATTACTCAGCGCAGTCTCCCATATACAAACACAGGAGCACACAGATATACAGGTGTCACATATCACATTACTCAGCGCAGTCTCCCATATACATATTCAGGAGCACACAGATATACAGGTGTCACATATCACATTACTCAGCGCAGTCTCCTATATACAGACTCAGGAGCACACAGATATACAGGTGTCACATATCACATTACTCAGCGCAGTCTCCATATACAGACTCAGGAGCACACAGATATACAGGTGTCACATATCACATTACTCAGCGCAGTCTCCCATATACAGACTCAGGAGCACACAGATATACAGGTGTCACATTTCATTACTCAGCGCAGTCTCCCATATACAGACTCAGGAGCACACAGATATACAGGTGTCACATATCACATTACTCAGCGCAGTCTCCTATATACAGACTCAGGAGCACACAGATATACAGGTGTCATATATCACATTACTCAGCGCAGTCTCCATATACAGACTCAGGAGCACACAGATATACAGGAGTCACATATCACATTACTCAGCGCAGTCTCCCATATACAGACTCAGGAGCACACAGATATACAGATGTCACATTACTCAGCACAGTCTCCCATATACAGACTCAGGAGCACACAGATATACAGGTGTCACATTACTCAGCACAGTCTCCTATATACAGACTCAGGAGCACACAGATATACAGGTGTCACATATCACATTACTCAGCACAGTCTTCTATATACAGACTCAGGAGCACACAGATATACAGGTGTCACATTACTCAGCGCAGTCTCCTATATACAGACTCAGGAGCACACAGATATACAGGTGTCACATTACTCAGCGCAGTCTCCCATATACAGACTCAGGAGCACACAGATATACAGGTGTCACATATCACATTACTCAGCGCAGTCTCCTATATACAGACTCAGGAGCACACAGATATACAGGTTTCACACATCACATTACTCAGCGCAGTCTCCCATATACAGACTCAGGAGCACACATATATACAGGTGTCACATACCACATTACTCAGCGCAGTCTCCCATATACAGACTCAGGAGCACACAGATATACAGGTGTCACATATCACATTACTCAGCACAGTCTCCCATATACAGACTCAGGAGCACACAGATATACAGGTGTCACATATCACATTACTCAGCGCAGTCTCCTATATACAGACTCAGGAGCACACACAGATATACAGGTGTCACATATCACATTACTCAGCACAGTCTCCTATATACAGACTCAGGTGCACACAGATATACAGGTGTCACATATCACATTACTCAGCACAGTCTCCATATACAGACTCAGGAGCACACAGATATACAGGTGTCACATATCACATTACTCAGCGTAGTCTCCCTATATACAGACTGAGGAGCGCACACATATATACAGGTGTCACATATCACATTACTCAGCACAGTCTCCTATATACAGACTCAGGTGCACACACATATACAAGTGTCACATATCACATTACTCAGCGTAGTCTCCCTATATACAGACTCAGGAGCACACACATATACAGGTGTCACATATCACATTACTCAGCGCAGTCTCCATATACAGACTCAGGAGCACACAGATATACAGGTGTCACATATCACATTACTCAGCGCAGTCTCCTATATACAGACTCAGGAGCACACAGATATACAGGTGTCACATATCACATTACTCAGCGCAGTCTCCTATATACAGACTCAGGAGCACACAGATATACAGGTGTCACACATCACATTACTCAGCGCAGTCTCCTATATACAGACTCAGGAGCACACAGATATACAGGTGTCACATATCACATTACTCAGCACAGTCTCCCATATACAGACTCAGGAGCACACAGATATACAGGTGATCACATATCACATTACTCAAGCACAGTCTCCCATATACAGACTCAGGAGCACACAGATATACAGGTGTCACATATCACATTACTCAGCACAGTCTCCCATATACAGACTCAGGATCACACAGATATACAGGTATCACATATCACATTACTCAGCACAGTCTCCCATATACAGACTCAGATATACAGATGTCACATATCGCATTACTCAGCACAGTCTCCCA